>OX336388.2:353357393-353599686 GCA_946902985.2 Meconema thalassinum
CCGTAGCGTAGCGGTGAGCATGTTTAGCTGCCACCCTGGAGGTCCTGGGTTCGATTCCCGGCCCTGCCACGAAATTTGAAAAATGGCATGAGGACTGGAACGGGTTCTACTCAGCCTCGGGTGGCCCAAATGAGTAGAGGGGATTCTATTCCCACCTCAGTCATCCTCGAAGTGGTTTTCCGTGTTTTCCCACTTTGTCTTCGGGCAAATGCCGGGATGGTCTCTGCAGTAAGGCCACGACCGCCTCCTGTCCATCCCACTCTTCCCATCCCTTCATCAGGCCCCCCTGTTCGCTTTGCAGGTGAGACCGCCTGGGCGTAGTGCTGGTCACACACCCCAGTTGTATCCCTGACTCAGAGTCTCAAGCTCCAGGACACTGCCCTCAGTGGCAGTAGAGGTGGGATCCCTCGCTTAGACAGTGGGAAAAGCCAATCCTGGAGGGTAAAACGATAGCGAAATAGTGAATTAATACACTTACTAAGTTTTCTGACAGGATTTTTGTTTTTGGAGGGCAGAGACTGTCTGTGGGTGTCACTGTAGGTTGGGTAGTGTTCTGTAGAACCATTTGTCTTGTATAATTTGTTTTGATCCGATGATGCTCACTTGACGATCGAAACATTTTATTCCTTAGTTTTCTCCTTCTTGAATAGTCCATAACAATATATAAATATGTTAATCACATGTAAGAAATTTAGGTTATTTTCTCACATATTCCAGTAATTGGATTTATTTTCTATTGACCGTCTGAAAGTGACAGTAACTTATTAATTTAGGAGTATAATAATAATAATAATAATAATAATAATCGTGTGGCCTACTGAGAGGCCGAGTGCAGGTATTTCTAGTAGACGCCCGTGGGTGACATGCGCGTCGTAATGAGGATCAAGTGATGTTGAAGACGTCACATACACCCAGTCCCCGAGCCACAGGAATTAACCCCAGGAGATTAAAATCCCTGATGGCTCGGCCGGGAATCGAACCTGGGGAACCTTGGACCATTTAGCTAACCATTTAGCCACGAAGCCGGACAATTTAGGAGTCATGTAGACAGTATGTACTGGCCAGCGTCTTTGTGGTGTGTATCACAGCAATTTATAAGCACAATGGTACACCGGGGGAAAATTGTGGTAAAGTGGTTTGAGCTGACCAGATTAATTTTAAAATGATATGGAAATCCACAGCATGCTTCCAGTCGACCGACCGGGTCAGATGAAGCCCCCATTTAGCGGCGAGGATATGAACTGTGCCGGCTTCCGACGCCTTTCGCACTCCCCTGGGGCAATGATTAAATGAATCACTGATTAAATGAAATGATAATGGAGTGTTGCTGGAATGAAATTGAGACAGAGAAAACCGGAGTACTCGGAGAAAAACCTATCTGCCTCCGCTTTGTACAGCACTAATCTCACAATAAGTGACCGGGATTTGAACCACGGACCCAGCGGTGAGAGGCTGACGTGCTGACACCTAAGCAACGGAGGCTCCTATTAATTTTTAAATATTCTTTGAAATTTGATGCAATACCACACGTTACATTGCATATGTAGGCAATTCATTTTCCACTCGGCTTCTTACTGAAAAAAAAAAAGCCATCTTTAACCCTTAAAGTGCCAGGGATTTATATTCGGCCCTGATATATTTTTCTGCAAGATGCCACTGGGAGATGTATCGGGTCCAGTTTTAAATTATTTCCAGCCACGCAATACGTTCAATGTTGTAACCAAGACACCTCGGGAATCACCTTCTCTCTGGATGTATCGGCGTGTTTACGTTCCGTGAATAACTGGATTCATAATAATTATTCTTTGAACATGCTATAGTCTCCCGCGAGACTGAATTAAGATACTTGTGATAAATATGGCTAGTTCTTTCAAGGAACAGGAAATATATAGGGTTTTAACAAAATATGCTATTTAGACTGGGGTCTCAAAATGTTACTAACATTTCCAATTTAAAATAAAAATAGGAGTGTTTTAATGAAACAAATGGAATTAAGTATTATTATATAGCATCTAATATGTTTAAATATATTTACCTGCTGCGGTACATACAGGTAGGACATCATTTTTATAAATACTTGAAATTTCATTAAACTTGGCTTGGCATTTGTAACATAACAACTCATAATAGCTTGGCATCATGGAAATTGAAAATCCACAGCCCGCTTCCAGTCGACCGACCGGAATGAAAGAGCCCCCATCTAGCGGCGAGGATATGAACTGTGCCAGCTGCCGAAGCCTGTCGCACTCCCCTGGGGCAATGCTTACATGAATGGCAGATCAAATCAAATGATAGTGGAGAGTGTTGCTGGAATGAAATTTGTGACTGGGAAAAACTGGAGTTCCCGGAGGAAAACCTGTCTGCCTCCGCTTTGTCCAGCACAAATCTCACATGGAGTGACCGGGATTTGAACCACGGATCCAGCTGTGAGAGGCCGGCGTGCTGCAGCCTAAGTCACGGAGGATTGTCAGCTTGGCATCATAAGGGTTAATAAAGTTTGGGCTTGTTGACTTCTCTTTCCAACCTCCCTTAGTTGAGAGATATGAGTTCCTTGAACAGCTGTAGCACATGGATGATTCTAGTGTGATGTAAACTGGGGAGAGAAGTCTCTATATAATCTCAAGGGAGAGGGAAGGCTGCCACCACACATCAGTTGAGGGAAGTTCACTGGATCCCCTGATGATATTACAAGTTCTCCTCAAAGTTAACCACGTACAAGCTGTAAAACATGCACTTTAAATGTACAAGATACATTCTCTGACAGCAGTTCCACCCATATTTCTACAAGCAAATATTTACAGCTTCGCCGTGCCTCCGGGAAGTTTTATTCACTTCACACCTTCTCTGGAGGTTTGAGGAAACACAGTTTATAATACATTATCAGCTCACGAACTATTATCAATTCTCTTCTGCATTTTATGCTGCAGTAAAATGAAAGTTCATCTTTATCACCGTGTTATGAACAGGAAAATCCATAATTTTTAGTGCGTGTGTGTTATGGTTGACAGGAAAGCTAATACAGGGTCATTATCTATGTGCGCCCCGATAAACACGGCAAGCCAAGCCGGCTGTGACTGGCGCAGATTGCGGGCGCGCGTACCCGGTTCAGCCAGTAGTTGGCGCTCTCCGGTGACTCATATCGTTAGTTCACACGTGTTTTGTCATTCGTATGGACGTGTATCTGCAAAGCTTAGACGTTAGTGTTGCACGTTTATTGAGCATTGTGATTACCGTGATTGTTGGTCTTGCCTAGACACCAATTCACATAGCGCGGAGGTGTGTATATCCATAAGTCTAATATGAAAAACAGAAAACCTTTTTCAGAAACAAGACGAAAATTTCGAATATATAGTTTCCAGGAAGACCTGTGCCTCATGCCAGTACAATTAGGTGGCTCGCTAAACGATTCGAGGAAACAGGCTCCGTAAATAGTAAAAGAGTTGACAGACATTCTTTCATCAGAAGATATCAGGTGTGTGTTACAAGAGAAGGAGGACATTTTCTGCATAGCCTATGAGCACTGTAAGAACACATTATTGAACATGTTTCGTAAAAGTGTACAGTGGTGGCCAAATGGCGGCATATCTTACAGGGGAGTTTTCTCTTTTTTCTATGAGTCGGCGGGACCCGTGATCGGAGATGCCATTTCAGAAGCTTGTCAACACACCCACACATGGGCGACTGTTGCCGTAATGGCGTCTCAGCCTTGCCAATAGATGCAGGTACACAGTGCACCTGCACGGAATGCCGACCGCAGTGCTGCAACGGCGTAATATCACAACTGGTATTACTTGAAAAACGCCCCTCGTAGTTTCTATGGTCTTCAAGCAAGAAATGATTCAATTATATCTTATACTAGCTGAAGTACCCGTGCTTCGCTACGCGTCATAAATAAATTAAAATGTGAAGGTGACAGTTAAAACAGGGGATAGGCGAGGTGCTGCGCAGAGGGAGATTAAGGATGGAAAATTTTGTCCAACTACACCGCTCGGCGTTGACCATGTTTTATAGCACAAATTTAGGTTTTACTCGCTAACAGTTGTAGATACCTTTCGGATAGAAAATGTAATTTGAAACCTCGCATATGCCATCAAAAGTTTGCTATTTATTAGCGTTCTCTTTTTATTTGAAATGGAAATATGAAAGTTTGAAACCAAAGGGTGTAGTGACGTCACTAAAATGGTCGCCATTTTAAATAGTGCAAAGTATTGAAATCAAAAGTAACCTATATTTTAACCAGGTAAATCAGCTACTTCCATGTAAAATTCGCGTAAATCGGACCAGTGGTACTTGCGAGATTGAGTAATACACAGACACACACCATCTCAATTTTAGCCTCGCTTCGCTCGCGTCATAGTCGTATCATATTGTTTTTCAATGAAATGCAGGTTTAACCCCGTTAACACCCCTTTAGAACCTGAATACCCAAAAATCCCTCCTTAGTAGACGTTTTCGACACACAACAAACATATCCCCAAAATATCATTCTTCTAACTGTAATAGTTTTGGTTGGTCGATGAGAGCAAACATCCAAAAATCCTTCCTTAGTGGACGTTTTTCGTCCAGAAGTTCACCCCTCCCCATATGCCCCCTAAAATGGATTTATGAAAACACGGTCGAACACCTATTTATTTTATTTATTTATTCATTTATTTTTAAGCTGATAGATTTCCTCCGAGTTTCAGACTCCTCCCTATGTCGTTTAAGAGATACACGCTCAGTTAGGAATCTTTCAACCCCCACTTTTCATCCCTTTCACCTCATAATATACACTACATCGAAAAACCATTAGACATGTGTCAGCGTATTTTTAATGATTAGTATATGTGCCAAGTATCACATCCCCAAATGAAACCACTCGTGAGATATTGTTATTCAATGGAAAGCACGTTTACCCCCTTAACACCTCTTTAGAACCTGAATATCCAAAACTCTTTCCTTAGTGGACGTTTTCGACATACAACGAACATATCCCCAAAATTTCATGTTTCTAACTTCAATAATTTTGGCTGGGCGATGATGAGTGAGAGAGTCAGTCAGGACATTTTCTTTCATTTATTTTTGATAATTTCACCCGTCCCAATGAACCCCTTAAATTGGATTTATGAAACAAACGGTCAAACACCTATTTACTTATTTAAAGCTGTTTTCTCCCTGAGTTTGATGAGTGACTAAGTGAGTCAATCAGTTAGGACACTTTCTTTCCTGTTTTTTTCCCCCAGAATTTCACCCCTCTCCAAGGGGATTTATGAAAAAACGTTCGAAAACCTATTTACTTGTATTTTAAGCTGTTTTTTTCACCGAATTTCAAACTTCACGCCTATGTCGTTTCAGAGATACACGCTCCGTCAAGAATCCCTCAACCCCGAATTTTAACCCCTTTCATCTCATAATATACACCACATCGATAAACCCTTAGACATATGTCTGATTATTTTAATGATTATTTTATATACCGAATATCACAACCCCAAACAAACATCTCATGAGATATCGTTATTCAATGAAATGCACGTTTACCCCCTTGACACGTCTCTAAAACCCGAATAAACAAAAATCATTCCTTAGTTAACGTTTTCGACATACAGCGAACATATTCCCAAAATTTCATGTTTCCAACTTTAATAGTTTTCGCTGGGCGTGATGAGTGAGTGAGTCAGACAGGACATTTTCTTTCATTTATTTTACCAGAATTTCACCCCTCCCCATGGGCCCCTTAAATTGGATTGATTAAAAAACGCTTGAACACCTATTAACTTATTTCTTAAGCTGTCTTTTCCCCCTGAGTCAGTCGGTTAGGACACTTTCTCTCCTTTTTTCCCCAGAATTTCACCCCACCCCATTGGCCCCTTAAATTAATTTATGAAAAAAAACAGTCGAAAACCGATTTACTTACTTTTTAAGCAGATTTTTTTCCGCTGAGTTTCAAATTTCTCGCCTATGTCGTTTAAGAGATAGGCCTACACGCTCCATTAGGAATCCTTCAACCCCCACTTTTCAGCCCTTTCACCTCATAATAATACACCACATCGAAAAACGCTTAGACACATGTCTGCGTATTTTTAATGATTAGTTTATATGCCGAGTATCACATCCACAAATGAAACCACTCGTGAGATATTGATATTCAATGAAATGCAGGTTTAACCCCCTTAAGACCCCTTTAGAACCCGAATATCCAAAAAACCTCCCTTAGTGTACGGTTTTGACATACAACGAACATATCCCCGAAATGTCATGTTTCCAACTTCAATATTTTTGGCTGGGCGATGATGAGTGAGTGAATGAGTCAGGACATTTCCTTTCAATTTTTTTTTCTTCAGAATTTCACCCCTCCCGATGAACCCCTTCAATTTGATTGAAAAACAAACTGCTTACTTTAAAGCAGTTTTTCCCCCTGAGTTTGATGAGTGAGTCAGTCAGTCAATCAGTTAGGACACTTTCTTTCCTGCCCCCCCCCCCCCCGAATTTCACCCCTCCACATGGGCCCCTTAAATTGGATTTATGGAAAAGCGGTCAAACACATATTTATTTATTTTTATGCTGTTTTTTTCCGCTGAGTTTCAAACTCCTCACCTATGTCGTTTAAGAGATACACGCTCCGTTAGGAATCTTTCAATCCCCACTTTTCACCCCTTTAACCTCATAAACACATCAAAAAACCCTCAGACACGTGTCTTGTTACTTTTTAATGATAAGTTTATATGCCGTGTATCACATCCCCCAATGAAACCAATCGGGAGATATTGTTATTCAATGAAATGCAGGTTTAACCCCCTTAAGACCCCTTTAGAACCTGAATATCCAAAAATCCTCCCTTAGTAGACGGTTTTGACATACAATGAACATATCACCAAACTGTCATGTTTCTAACTTCAATAATTTTGGCTAGGCGATGATGAGTGAGTGAGTGAGTGAGTAAGTGAGTGAGTCTGGACATTTTCTTTCAATTTTCTTTTTTCAGAATTTCACCCCTCCCCATGAAACCCTTGAATTTGATTTATGAAAAAAAAACTGTCGAACAACTATTTACTTACTTTAAAGCAGTTTTTTCCCCCTGAGTTTGATGAGTGAGCCAGTCAGTCAATCATTTAGGACACTTTCTTTCCTGTTCCCCCCCCCCCCCCAGAATTTCATCTCTCCCCATGGGCCCCTTAAATTGGATTTATGAAAAAACTGTCAAACACATATTTACTTCTTTTTTATGTTGATTTTTTTTCTCGCTGTGTTTCAAACTCCTCGCCTATGTCGTTTAAGAGACACACGCTCCGTTAAGAATCTTTTAATCCCCACTTTTCACCCCCTTTCACCTCATAATATACACCACATCGAAAAACCCTCAGACACATGTCTTCTTATTTTTAATGATGAGTTTATATGCCGAGTATCACATCCCCCCATGAAACCAATCGGGAGATATTGCTATTCAATTAAATGCAGGTCTACCCCCTTAACACCCCTTTAGAACCTGAATAGCCAAAATTTCTCTCTTAGTGGGCATTTGCGGCCCTTGAGGAAGCTGCATACCAGATTTCATTCCAATCCGTTCGGTGGTTTCTGAGATTTCGTGATGAATAAATGAATGATTGATTGAGTGAGTGAGTGAGTGAGTGAGTGAGTGGTATTTGACAAATATATAGTAGAAAGAAGATAGTGTCAAATCTTTGTTATGCTAATCTCGGTTGACAGTGCTGTGTGAGCAGTTGAGTAACTAACGGGATTTCAAGTAAAGATCCTCATTTTCTATACCGGTAGTGCTGAGCGCAATTGGCATCAAGTCGGCCGTGTCTCGACTTGAGCTATGTTGCCATGGAAACTATCTGCCTTGCCATTCCTTCATGAGTATATTTTATGATTTGATTAGCCTGTTTTTGAGTGAAAAAGGGCCGAAATCAGAAGAATGAGAAAGACTATCGAAAATTCATGTAGCCAGCGGTTCCTTCTGGGTCCTAAACTCTGTGTATGCAAAATATGGTTGAGATTGGTGGAACGGTGTAGATTTGTATACGGAACCAACATATATACATACATACATACATACATACATACATACATACAGACTTTCACTTTTATATATTAGATATAAAAGTCAAAGTCTGTATGTATGTATGTATGTATGTATGTATGTATGTATGTGGGTGGATGGGTGGGTGGGTGGGTGGGTTGGTTCCGTATACAAATCTACACCGTTCCACCAATCTCAACCAAATTTTGCATACACATAGTTTAGGACCCAGAAGGAACCGCTGGCTACATGAATTTTCGATAGTCTTTCTCATTCTTCTGATTTCGGCCCTTTTGCACTCAAACACAGGCTAATCAAATCATAAAATATACTCATGAAGGAATGGCAAGGCAGATAGTTTCCATGGCAACAGCTCAAGGCGAGGCACGGCCGACTGGATGCCAATTGTGCTCTGCACTACCGGTTTAGAAAAAGAGGATCTTTACTTGAAATCCCGTTAGTTACTCAACCACTCACACAGCACTGTCAACCGGGTTTAGCATAACAAAGTCTTGACACTATCTACTATACATTTGTCAAATACCACTCACACACTCACTCACTCATTCCTTCATCACGAAATCTCAGAAACCACCGAACGGATTGAAATGAAATTTGGTATGCAGCTTCCTCAAGGGCCGCAAATGCCCATTAAGAGAGGATTTTTGGATATTCAGGGTTTAAAGGGGCATTAAGGGGGTAGAGTTGCATTTCATTGAATAGCAATATCTCCCGATTGGTTCCACTGGGGGATGTGATACTCGGCATATAAACTCATCATTAAAAATAAGAATACACGTGTCTGAGGGTTTTTTGATGTGGTATATATTATGAGGTGAAAGGGGTGAAAAGTGGGTATTGAAAGACTCCTAACGGAGCGTGTATCTCTTAAACGACATAGGCGAGGAGTTTGAAACTCAGCGAAAAATATCAACATAAAAAAGAAGTAAATATGTGTTTGACCGTTTTTTCATAAATCCAATTTAAGGGGCCCATGGGGAGGGGTGAAATTCGGGGGGGGGGACAGGAAAGTAAGTGTCCTAACTGATTGACTGACTGGCTCACTCATCAAACTCAGGGGGAAAATTGCTTCAAAGTAATTAAATAGCTGTTCGACAGTTTTTTTTTCATAAATCAAATTTAAGGGGTTCATGGGGAGGAGTGAAATTCTGAAAAAAGAAAATTGAAAGAAAATATCCTGAGTCACTCACTCACTCACTCACTCATCATCGCACAGCCAAAATTATTGAAGTTAGAAACATGACAGTTGGGGATATGTTCATTGTATGTCAAAACCGTCTACTAGGCCTAAGGGAGGATTTTCGGATATTCAGGTTCTTAAGGGGTCTTAAGGGGGTTAAACCTGCATTTCATTGAATAACAATATCTCCCGATTAGTTTCATTGGGGGATGTGATACAGGGCATATAAACTCATAATTAAAAAGTAAGAAGACTCGTGTCTGGGGTTTTTTCGATGTGGTGTATATTATGAGGTGAAAGAGGTGAAAAGTGGGGATTGAAAGAATCCTAACGGAGCGTGTATCTCTTAAACGACATAGGCGAGGAGTTTGAAACTCAGCGGGAAAAAATCAGCATAAAAAATAAGTAAATATGTGTTTGACCGTTATTTCATAAATCCAATTTAAAGGGCCCATGGGGAGGGGTGAAATTCTGGGGGGGGGGAACAGGAAAGGAAGTGCCCTAACTGATTGACTGACTCACTCACTCATCAAACTCAGGGGGAAAACAGCTTTAAAGTAAGTAAATAGCTTTACGACAGTTTTTTTGATGAATCAAATTGAAGGGGTTCATCGGGAGGGGTGAAATTCTGAAGAAAAAAAAAATTGAAAGAAAATGTCCTGACACATTCACTCACTCATCATCGCACAGCCAAAAATATTGAAGTTGGAAACATGGCATTTCGGGGATAAGTTCGTTGTATGTCAAAACCGTACACTATGGGAGGGTTTTCGGATATTCAGGTTCTAAAGGGGTCTTAAGGGGTTAAACCTGCATTTCATTGAATAACAATATCTCACGAGTGGTTTCATTTGTGGATGTGATACTCGGCATATAAACTAATCGTTAAAAATAAGCAGACATGTGTCAAAGGGTTTTTCGATGTGGTGTATTATGAGGTGAAAGGGGTGAAAAGTGGGGGTTGAAGGATTCCTAACGGAGCGTGTAGGCCTATCTCTTAAACGACAGTCTGACTGCGTGGCTCAGGGGTAACGTTCTCGCTTGCTGAGCCCAAGGTTGCAGGTTCGAAACCTGGCGCAGTCAGCTGGCATTTGAGGGTGCGCAAATGCGAGGGAGCCGTGTCAGTACATTTACTGGCACGTTAAAGATCCCCTTCGGGGCAAAATTCCGGCACCCCGGCGTCTCTAAAAGCCAGGGTAGTTAAAAGGGACGTAAAACCAATAACATTATTATTATTATTATTATTATTATCTTAAACTACATAGGCGAGAAATTTGAAACTCAGTGAAAAAAGAAATCACCTTAAAAAGTAAGCAAATCGGTGTTCGACCGTTCTTTCATAAATTAATTTAAGGGGCCAATGGGGTGGGGTGAAATTCTGGGGGGAAAAAGGAGAGAAGGTGTCCTGACTGACTGACACTCACTCACTCATCAAACTCAGGGGAAAAAGACAGCTTAAAAATAAGTTTAATAGGTGTTCAAGCGTTTTTTCATCAATCCAATTTAAGGTGCCCATGGGGAGGGGTGACATTCTGGTAAAAATAATTGAAATAAAATGTCCTGTCTGACTCATTCACTCATCACGTCCAGCGAAAACCATTAAAGTTGGAAACATGAAATTTTGGGAATATGTTCACTGAATGTCAAAAACGTCAACTAAGGAATGTTTTTTGTTTATTCGGGTTTTAAAGAGGTGTTAAGGGGTAAACGTGCATTTCATTGAATAACGATATCTCAGGAGTTGTTTCTTTGGGGATGTAATATTCGGTATATAAACTAATCATTAAAAATAATCAGACATATGTCTAAGGGTTTATCGATGTGGTGTATATTGTGAGGTGAAAGGGGTGAGCATTGGGGGTTGAGTGATTCTTAACGGAGCGTGTATCTCTGAAACGACATAGGCGAGAAGTTTGAAATTCGGCGAAAAAAAAACAGCTTAAAATACAAGTAAATAGGTGTTCGACCGTTTTTTTTTTCATAAATCCAATTTCAGGGGCCCTTGGAGAGGGGTGAATTTCTGGGGAAAAAAACAGGAGAGAAAGTGTCCTAACTGATTGACTCACTTATTCACTCATCAAACTCAGGGGGAAAACAGCTTTAAATAAGTAAATAGGTGTTCGACGGTTTGTTTCATAAATCCAATTTAAGGGGTTCATGGGGAGGGGTGAAATTATCAAAAATAAATGAAAGAAAATGTCCTGACTGACTCACACACTCATCATCGCCCAGCCAAAATTATTGAAGTTAGAAACATGAAATTTTGGGGATATGTTCGTTGTATGTCGAAAACGTCCACTAAGGAAAGAGTTTTGGATATTCAGGTTCTAAAGAGGTGTTAAGGGGTAAACGTGCATTTCATTGAATAACAATAACTCACGAGTGGTTTCATTTGGGGATGTGATACTTGGCATATATACTAATCCTTGGCATATATACTAATCATTAAAAATAAGCTGACACATGTCTAATGGTTTTTCGATGTAGTGTATATTATGAGTTTTTTTTAAAGCGTATGGCTTTTAGTGCCGGGAGTGTCCGAGGACACGTTCGGCTCGCCAGGTTTGTAGCTGCTTCGAGACGGACACCCAATGGGTGAGCTACAAGTACCGTTGGGGAGGAAAGTTGGAAGGGAAGGGCGAGGAGTTGGAAGGTAGCGACTGTGGCCTATAGTTAGGGACCAAGCCCGGCATTTGCCTGGAAGGAAGATGGGAAACCACAGAAGACCATCTTCAAGGTTGCCGGCGGGGGGATTCGAACCTCCTCACCTCCCGGATGTTAGCGACTGCCATTAGTCATGCCGTAACGACCACGGCTAACTCACCCGGTTATTATGAGGTGAAAGGGATGAAAAGTGGAGGTTGAAAGATTCCTAACGGAGCGTGTATCTCTTAAACGACATAGGCGAGGAGTTTGAAGCTCGGAGGAAATCAATCAGCTTAAAAATAAATAAATAAATAAATAAATAAATAAATAAATAAATAAATAAATAAATAAATAAATGAAATAAATATATGTTCGACCGTTTTTTTTTTCATAAATGCAATTTAAGGGGCCTATGGGGAGGGGTGAAATTCTGGAAGAAAAACGTTCACTAAGGAAGGATTTTTGGATGCTCACTCTCATCGACCAACCAAAACTATTAAAGTTAGAAGAATGATATTTTGGGGATATGTTTGTTGTGTGTCGAAAACGTCTACTAAGGAGGGATTTTTGGATATGCAGGTTCTAAAGGGGTGTTAACGGGGTTAAACCTGCATTTCATTGAATAACAATATGATACGACTATGACGCGAGCGAAGCGAGGCTAAAAATGAGATGGTGTGTGTCTGTGTATTACTCAATCACGCAAATACCACTGGTCCGATTTACATGAATTTTACATGGAATTAGCTGATTTACCTGGTTAACATATAGGTTACTTTTTATTTCAATACTTTGCACTATTTAAGGATGGCGACCATTTTAGTGACGTCACTACACCCTTTGGTTTCAAACTTTCATATTTCCATTTCAAATAAAAAGAGAACGCCAAGAAATAGCAAGCTCTTGATGGCATATACGAGGTTTAAAATAAAATTTTCTATCCGAAAGGTATCTCCAACGGTTAGCGAGTAAAACCTAAATTTGTGCTATAAAACACGGTCAACGCCGAGCGGTGTAGTTGGACAAAATGTTCCATCCTTAATCTCCCTCTGTGCAGCACCTCGCCTATCCCCTGTTTTAACTGTCACCTTCACAATTTAATTTATTTATGACGCGTAGCGAAGCACGGGTACTTCAGCTAGTTCTTTGATAAAAACAAAGAGTTATAACTAAACTCATACATTCAGGAGAAAGTAGGCTATATGATCTTTACTGAACATCCTGTTAATAATAAAATCTGTTCAAACTATTACTCAGAAGATTAATTATTTGAATTTCAGTTGCTTTTATAAAAGCAGTTAGAAAATTATGTAAGAATTTTTATTCGTATCTAAACGTGTTCGATTTTGTCTCCTTTGCAAATGGCCCAAATTAATGAAAATGAATGAAAATCCACAGCCTGTTTCCAGTCGACCTACCGGGTCAGTGAATGGAATGAACGAAGCCCCCATCTAGCGGCGAGGATAGAAACTGTGCCGATGCCTGTCGCACTCCCCTGGGGCAATGATTAAATGAATGACAGATGAAATGAAATGTTAGTGGAGAGTGTTGCTGGAATGTAATTTGTGGCAGGGAAAACCGGAATACCCGGAGAAAAACCTGTCTGCCTCAATTTTGTCTAGTAAAAATTACAAATGGAGTGATTGGGATTTGAATCACGGACCCAGCAGTGAGATGCCGACGTGCTGTTGCCTAAGCCACGGAGGCTCGAAGACTTCCTTCGGCTTATCCCAATTAGTTGGGGTCGCCGTAGCCAACCCAGCCCATTTCTTGTTTTGGCCGGGGATTTTAGGCCGGATGACCTTCCTGACGCCATGTGATTTTTCAGGTGAAAATTTCACCCTGTTTTCACCGGGATTTGAACTCCGGCCGTCCGGGTGAATGACGAGCAGCTAGGCCAATGCGCCATCGTTAAATACCATCCCATATTTTTCACGTTAGTTACGTCAAGATTCACTAAAATCGGGAGATTGACATTCGCGATCTTACCTTGTCAGACAACTGGACAATGTAACTCACATACAATACCCCATTATCGTCACTAATAATATATAACTTTGACCTCAGGTCACGGGTTAAAACCTCTGGTTTAGAGCATACATTTCTCGAGCAGCTTGTAGAGCACGACGAGCACATGTTGAGATAATAAACAATCAATCGATTAGCCGCAATAGAGAGATACAGGGCCTCGCATCTATCTTTCAGTGTCCCCTGGACTCGGGTCCGTTTGGTAAACATTATACGGCACGTGTTGTGTTATTGCGATTGATCACCTCGTGCTCAGTGTTTTTATACTGCGATTCTCCATGCCATTAATCAAACCGAGGTCAGGCATTGATCACATTCAATGTCCATTTACATCTCCATGCTGTTTCGAATACATGCCGTGCAGCCAAAGTATTGACTTGCGATGCTCTGCTCTCGTCTGTATTTGTGACCTATTTATTGATATTTGGGATGTTTCAAACCATCCCGTATGTTATGTTAATAGTGGACGTGATTTTCTCTGTTTTTATATTAAACTAGCAACCCTCTCCGGCTTCACCCGGTATCTTTAAAGGTTTATCCAGCGTAAGCTTAACAGGCGCACGGACGACAGGTCCCAGACGCAATTCATTAAAGCCGAGGTGAACAGAGAAACTCCTAACACATCCTACTCTTATCCGAAGTCTTCACCTGGCACGACTTGACAGTTTAATGCTGGCCGAAGCTAGTAATTTAAATTTCCACTGAATGGAGATTGTTGGAAGAAATGAAAACGTAAAAACACTAATACCGGGTGACGCATTCAAGATAGAGATATACTGTCCCAGAACTTTTTGTAGAACTTTTCATGCTGAACAATTCTTACACCCATTGAACAGTATGTATATATGTGTAACCGTTTACTCAGCGTAAGCTTAAAGGGCGCACGAACGGAAGGGTTTCCTTTGACTCGATTCACTGAAATCGTTACTGCTCGGCTTCCTTTGGTCATAAATGAATGTAGCTGAGGAGAGTGATTCAAGTTAATCTTCGGAAAACTATGATCTTCCAAACAAAGAATTTTATTAGGCTACTTCTAATCAAAGAAGCTGCAAAGAACAAAAAGATAATCAACAACACAACAAACAATCTGAAATATCAGTTAATATAACCATTTTCATATAGGCGTGTGTAGGCACCTACCATAACGGCTTCGGTGGCGTAGTCAGTAACATGCTGAACTTCTATGCTCAGGATCGCGGTTAAAACCCGGCCGAAGTCGTCGGATTTTTAAAAGCGTCAAAACCCCTAAGTATGCCTTCTGTTTGTAAAGAATCGCAATTTGTAAGTTGCACGAAAGCAGAGGCTCTTTTTCAGGGCGAATTATTTATTTATTTTTCCTTCATAATCAAGATTATGTCGAAAGCTTCAGGACGGTATCTGGATGAGGAAAAGCTCAGACGAACTGTATTCACGGACTGAACGATTCGCCTCACTCGCACGTAAAAGACGCATGAAATTCTACGGACAAATAGCTCGAATGGACAACTCCCTACTGACCAAGAAAATCTTCCTCATAGTCAATGGAAACCGACAAACCAAAGTACGCTGGCTAGCAAACACCCAAAAGGACCTCAGTGAAATCAATATTGACCCACTGACAACAACGCGGACTGCATATAGACAAAAAGTAAATTCGTATAAGTTTCCACCCAAGATCCCTACTGGACAGAATTTGAAACTTAAAGCTGCATGGACACAAGAAAGAAGACAGGCACATAGCGAAAGGATGAGGAAGTTTTGGGAAGATAAGAAGAACAAGAAGACCAATGTTAACTAATGGTTCTACGTGCTCCTTAGAGGGCCAATCGCATTATATATATATATATATATATATATATATATATATATAAGAGCAGCATAAATAAAAGGATTTTTAGCAAATAGTAACCACAAATTCACTCTTATCTACAATTAAGCTGTTATCAATAACCTATAAAAGCGAAAGGCTCAATGAAACACTTAGGCCCCTCTATAAACGCTCACCAAAACCAGCTGTGTAACGGTATTCCCCAGCAGCGTATTCAAGCGCTGTATGAGTCCACGCCACGACATCTAGCGGATCTGAGTGCAGCACGTGGTTGCGCGACGCCGTACTGAAGATCGACCATCAACGTGCATGTACCGGACTGTCCTTCTAATCAGTAATGTATTGTCATGTCCCTAATCTGTGGTTTAAAGTGCAATGTGGTCACATCTCTTATTCTTGGTGTTTCACTTTCTACAAACAGTATTGTATAAGAAATTTAAGAATGGTGTAATTATGCATTTGTGACCAATGCCATTAAAATGTTAGGTCAATAGCCAAAGCCAACTCCGTACCAACCACGGAGGCCCTTGGAACAGTGGAAGGTAGAGGCTTTCACCCTTCGTGACATCGGCACTAGAAAGGATGGAGTTGGCAGCTTGCTCCCAAAAATTATTCTGTAAATCTTTGCTGTTGTGGGCTGAGTCAAGGCCATTTCAATTTCTGAAAGCGGTAGTTTTGTTTCTAAAATATATTACGTACGTGGGAAATGAACTCTCTTCCTTCCATTTAGAACTAGTTATACAGCGCCGCACGCCGCCGGGAGGCTGGCTTCTGCCTCTCTTGGCTGAGCCGCTAGGATCTCTACTTAAATGAGAACAGCAATCCGATTTGTTCTTGTGCTCATTCTTCCATGCAATCTGCCGGGAAACAAGATGATCAGAAAAAAACATATAGCCTACTTTCTCCTAAATGCATGGGTATTGTTGTAACTCTTTGTC
This sequence comes from Meconema thalassinum, assembly GCA_946902985.2. NCBI lineage: Eukaryota > Metazoa > Arthropoda > Insecta > Orthoptera > Tettigoniidae > Meconema > Meconema thalassinum. Next base: position 353,374,019 of record OX336388.2, read on the forward strand.
CTTTTCAAGGAGTATAATTGAATGTTGGTTGTAGTAGCTTGTTGAAATACAACCTGCTATACGGATATTAAACATGAATATGAGGTGCCATTTGCTAGTGCTACCTCTGTACAAAATTTCATTCAATTCGGTTTCACCGTGTTGGAATTGATATGGTGAATCGATTTGCACACATAAATGGCCGCTATCTGCAACTATTGGGCTGATGACCTTTTAGTTCAGTCAAAGGATGCTTCCCAGAAGAAGGTAAGTTGTTGCAAAAATTTGGTAGAGATCAAATGATTAGGTTGGTGCCTTTGTCCAGCTCTACCCCATCTGGAGAAATAGAAACATTTCCAGGAAGACCAAGCTCCGCCTTTTCAATAGCAACGTAAAGTCGATTCTTCTCTACGGCTGTGAAACATGGAAAGTCACAAAACCGATCAACAACCAGCTACAGGTGTTCATTAACAGATGTCTGCGTCGCATCATGAATGTGAGGTGGCCGGACATAATCTCAAATGAAGATCTTTGGACCATCACCAATCAACAACCGATTAGCATCCAGATCAAGGAGAGGAAATGGCGCTGGATTGGTCACACACTAAGGAAGCCGGACGGAGCTATTGAGAAGGCGGCGCTAGACTGGAATCCTCAAGGCGCCAGGAAGCGAGGTCGACCTAAGAAGACCTGGAAGAGGACGATCGAAAATGAAATTGCAGAGGTGGACAAGAACTGGAGTCAAGTGAAGAGAATGGCCAGGAACCGTACTGCGTGGAGAAATTTCGCCAAGGCCCTATGCTCCGGAAGGAGCGGCAGGAATTAAGTAAGTAAAGTAAGTAATTTGATTTAAGCTTTCAACATTTGGGTGGCCGCCATTCTGTTTGCGTCAAGATGGCGGCGATATAAAACATGACACTGAGGTGCCCTTTGCTAGTGCTAACTCTGTACCAAATTTCGTTCAATTCGGTTTTACCTTGTTTGAATCGATAGGGGTTTTACCTTGTTTGAATCGATAGGGGAGACAGACATTCAGAGTGCAAACACTCACACACGACACACACACGCAGACAGACACACAATATTTGGCCCTGTGGAGATCTCATAAATCTACTTCAATTTTTTGCAAAAATCAAAAGTAGGCTAAAAATGGAATCTGTTCAATTTCGTGAGTTGTTAGTTTCTTGAATTTTAAGCGGTGGAACAGCGAGGTGATCTTCCCTAGAGTTGTGTGGAAGGTATTGTGGAAGCTAGAACCTACTGTCGACCAAAGTATTATGTGCACTCGAGTTTGAACGCTGTTTGTGAAGTAACAAATAGACCTACATAAAATCCAATAACATCATCATTTTCGTCGTTCTATTTTACGTTAGTTCATGTAGGTTTGGAATTTTTAATTTATATTTTAATATTTTTTATCGCAGTTGGAACACAAAATGAGCCCGTTTTTAAGCGTGTTTCAACCATGCGTCACATTTAAGAATTATTATCTCAAAACCCCGTCATCAGATCAAATGCAAATTTTAACACAATATACATTGGAATGTTGTTTAACTAGTTTATTAATTTCAAAATTTTGTTTGTCCAAGAAACAATGTTGTTATCATTTTTGTAAGGTAACTTTTTCTCGGCTCGGGGTGGTTGGAAAATATAGCTCTTGGTCGCGTTGTAATCCTTATACATCAAGAAGTTATGCTGTATGACTGTGAAATACGTAAATTAATTCACTTATTTTATATCGGTTTGTATTTGTTCGTGGAAATAAGGCATGATTCACCAGCCAGCCGCTCCGGAGTAAGCTGTACAGCGTTGCTGAGATGGAGCCCATCACTGCCGAGCGAGGCGAGGTCGTATTTCCCCGTTCAAATATAATCCGATATAAAATAAGTGAATTAATTTACGTATTTTAAAGTCATACAGCATAACTTTTTGATGTATAAGGATTAAAACACGACCAAGAACTACATATTCCAACCACCCCAAGCCGAGAAAACGTTACCTTACACAAATGATAACAACTTTGTTTCTTGGACATGCAAAATTTTGAAATTAATAAACCAGTTATACAACATTCCAATATATATTGTGTTAATATTTGGATTCGATCTGATGACGGGTTTGTGAGATAATAATTCTTAAATGTGACGCATGGTTGAAACACGCTTATAAACGGTCACTTTTTGTGTTCCAACTGCGATAAAAAATATTAAAATATGAACTAAAAATTCCAAACCTACATGTACTCACGTAAAATAGAACGACGAAAATGATGATGTTATTGGATTTTATGTATGTCTATTGGTTACGTCACAAACAACCTTCAAACTCGACTACACATAATACTTTGGTCGACAGTAGGTAAAAATGACACAGTAATATATGCGTCTATACCAGCTATCATATCCGTACTGGCAGAAGCTTGCATGCCAACGAGTGTCGTGTGATACGGGATTTATAAATCCCCACCCACCCTCCCTTTATTGTGACAATTCTCTCCTGCCATTGTAAACGCTTGCACCAACATTCTGAGAATGTGCCTAAAAGGGTTTACCGCAGTGATATTAAAAGGGTAATTTTAGCGACGGTGAATAATTTTCAACAAAATAACAAATATTGTGCATTATCCAATGTGACAGTATATATGTATTAAACACAAGTAAACTGGAAAGTTTATTGGTTGCGAAGATAAAAATGACTGTTTCAACCAATATTGTAATTACACAAGCAGATGTTTACATAAGTTACTTCGTGCGATGAACACTTTGTATTCCACACTGTCACGCTGCAGGCATTGATCCGGTCATTAGTAAAGCCGTCTGAACACAAGTACAATACCACATGAAAGGTGACATTCACGTATTTGTATTGCAAGAGTATTGAATTTACATTGCCATGCCGTTGAAACATGTCAGTTTGCACATGCACACTTTAACAGGCTGACCAATGACACTCCAAATAGAACACAGCATGCACTTCACATAAGCTCTTGATAAGTAGTGAGCTGAGTCTGAGAGTCCTCAGAGTGAACCTCCATGAACAGTGGCGTCCATGTTAACCCATAGCTACTATCATACTGTATGTGTGGCCTGTTTGCCATCTCTTGATGAATGCAGTACATTTGCATTTTTGTCTGTTGGCACATGCTAGAGTAAAATGTGGCTTTTCACCGCTGTCTCAGCCTTACTCATGGCTGCGATTATATGGAAGCTACTGAGGTATGGGCGGTGCTAAGTAATGGCTTTCAGGGCACAGTCAGTGCCTGTGGATTGTGTGAAAGGTTCTACTCATAGGGTTAGTACTGCTGTTCTGACTCAGTGAGGAAAGCAATGGCAAACTACCTCACTCCTCTTCTTGCCTAGTACGCCTCAATATAGTGCTGCCTTGGGTTTTGTGGGTATCTCCCCACATAACCTAACGGTGGTATGTTTTGAGGATCCAACCAGCCTTCGGGATGACTACCTAACACTAACCTTTGGCGGCTTCGGTGGCGTAGTTGGTAGCATGCTGAGCTTCTATGCCCAAGGTCGCGGGTTCAAACCCGGCCGAGGTCGACTGATTTTTTATGACCGTTAAAAATCTCTCATTATGCCTTCCTTCGGAGGGGAAGTAAAGTTGGCGGACCCATGTTATAGATTTAGGCTATGGCATGTAAATGAACCTTCCACTGACTAAACTTGTGTGAACCAAAATTTGTAGGTTAGGTGTTTGATTAATGCTCTTAAGTTCCAACGTTCGTCACCAGGCGCTGGTTGCGATAGAATCTAGTAGTAGCCAAGTTCACAGCCAGGTGTCGTGGACGGTAGCATTTGATGGCGAAGGTGGGAACTACTTGAAATTATCGTCTGCAGTCGTTACATGAGCTAAAAACAGATTGCACACACTAATACAGTCATCACAATTAACACCGGTTATCAGACAGATTCTACACACACCCAAAGTACACGGGGCTACATGACCGCGTTGTCGCAGCTCCTAAACTGAGGAACCAACCAACCAAAACTAATCTTTGATCTAGTATGACCCTAAACAGCTTACGTCGGTGCCATAGTTCCCAATATGACATGCCAAACTCTGTAGGTTATACGTGGTCTGTTAGAAAAGTATTCGACATTCTTTTTTTTTTTTTTGGCGAAATTCTGATGGGTTTGAATCAAGCGCGCTTGCATGAGCTGACCTTGAACCTTCGTGCACATGCGTGAATTATTTCCAGCCTCTCGATGGCGTCTGTTTCTGGCAAACAGTATTTGAGTGAGGTAGTGTGAAGTGCTCTCGTCGGGTTTTAATTGCAAGGAAGATGACGGAACGACTGGAGCAGCGCTACTGCATCAAAGTTTGCCAGAAACTGGGCGAGAGCCAGGTGGAAACCATTCAGAAGATTCAGACGGCTTTTGGTGACGATGCTATGGGCATCACACAGATTGGTACATTCGGTTTAAAGACGGCCGCACATCGGTGGAGAGCGAGCCACGCTCTAGTCGGCCATAAACATGTCGAAATGACCAGTTCATTGCCAAAGTAAACAGGTGGATGTCGCCTTAAATGAGAGCTGCAGGAATATTACAGGTTGCTTGAGGCCAACTCTCATCAGTAAAGTACACTATCTTGCAGGGATTGCTCCTCCTGATATCAGAAGAGAAGTGGCTGCACACAACGAAAGAAGTAAGTCATCTGCTATGACCTCACACCCACTCTTCGGATATCGACCTGCTGAGAGGAGATTAACATCGAGAAAGAGCTTCCTAACAAGTACTCAACCATTAAAAGGAACAGCAGCAACTGCTCGAGTTGCCGAGTGGAAGGAGAGGACCAGCAGTCTGTCTGAATGGAAGGAACCAAAGGAATCTCTATCTCCTGGTCACACAGAGAACTGGCTAATCTAGTAGTCCCTGAACAGACTGCGGGTGGAAGTTGCAAGATCCAGGGACAACTTATTTAAGTGCATTCTCCGACCAAGACAGCCCTGTGTGATTGTGGCGCAACCCAGACAACACAACACCTCTTCTCCTGTCCATTGTGCCCGTACAGCTGCACAATGAATGACTTGACTGAAGCTAATTCAAGTGCTATCGAAGTGGCTAAGTTCTAGGCAGAAACTGTTTGAAGTAGTCTGTTGAACTCATACTTGTGTGCATTTTATGTTTTGTACTTCTGACACGAATAAATAAATAAATAAAATAAATTGCCAAAGTGAACGCCGTGGGGATGCTGACCGTCGTGTGACTATTCAAGAAATTGCAGAAGAGTGGGCATCAGCACTTTTTCGGCACATTCCATAGTGACCGAATATTTGGCCATGAAGCGAGTGGCGGCAAATATTCGGGCCGAAGCACATTTGTGATTCTAAAGGTTGCCTCCTCTGGTCTAGGCGTAAACATGGAAACTCCTCTTTCTAAGGGTTTTTGGTCCAATTCCTAGCCCTATCCAGAAGATTAATTCATGTCCGAGGGCTGGCACACGGTCAACGCAGCCTTGTGAGGAGTATTGAGAAGTGATGGAATCTATTCCCGCCTCACCCATCCTAGAAGATTTTTCCATGGCTTCTCACTCCTACTCTATGTGGATTCTGGGGTGGTACTTCATTTAAGCCACCGTTGTCTCCTTTCAACTCTAAGCCGTAATTATATGATCCCACTACAATAATACAGGTTATCAGAGAGTTTCTGCGCACGCAAATACACCGGCTTATGGGCTCAATGTCCAAAGCCCCGAAAATAACTAAAATGCAACCCATTTTTAATATAATTTTGGCATATTCTTTCATTTGTTTTCTTCTTTGTTTCAGGTAAGTGCGATTTTCATTACGGAGTTTCGAATTTGCTGGGATAAGGTAAGACGTATACTCTTCAGAACTACTCAGTAGAATTCATAGATTTTGAAAACTAAATATGAGACAGATGTTGAAATCGACACCATATCTTGAGACGACGAAATGTTGAGAAAAGCATCTCAAATCTATCTAACTCGTCCCTAACAATCTTGCTTTCAACAGTGTAAACCAGAGGCGTCCAGCCTTTTGCACGCTCGGCGTACTAGCGATGCTGCGCCGCACTCCGTCAAGCTGGCTCCTGTCTCCTTTCTCTGGGCTGCCTGCCCTGTCAACCGAGGCAAGTTGGGATCGCTAGCGCACCAGACGTAATGTAAACAAACTGTTTATCAAATGCGTTGGTTTTCCGACACATCTACATTATGTTTCGCACGTTTTTCCGCCTACCAGTTCTTAAATAGCACGTGCTTAGCATTAAAATAGTCGGAAAAAACTTTATATAATGGTGGTCTATATACGAACCACCTATTATCAAAGGTGCTAATAGTTGAAACTTTCAGCGTAGTTAAAACAAAATGTGTTGTAGATATAATATTTCTGATGAGCAAATATTATATCTGCCTAGATTTATGGTGCTCGATAAAAATTCAACCTGTAAATGTAATCAAAAATATTAAAATTATACAATAAAATTAAACATAAATATACGAATTAAAATAAATCACGCTAAAAATTAGGTTAAAACATAATGGACACTAAAAATTAAAATTAAACACACTCACAATTAAAATAAAACACACCCAAATTAAAATAAAACACACCCAAAATAAAACACACCCAAAATAAAATAAAACTCACTCACAATTAAAATAAAACACCCCCAAAATAAAATAAAACACACCCACGAAAAATAAAACTCACTCACAATTAAAATAAAACACACCCAAAATAAAATAAAACACACTCACAATTAAAGTAAAAAACACCCAAATGAAAATAAAACACACCCAAAATAAAATAAAGCACAGCCAAAATAAAATAAAATAAAAGACACTCACAATTAAAATAAAACACACCCAAATTAAAATAAAACACACCCAAAATAAAATAAAACTCACTCACAATTAAAATAAAACACACCCAAATTAAAATAAAACACCCTCACAATTAAAATAAATCACACCCAAATTAAAATAAAACACACCCAAATTAAAATAAAACACCCTCACAATTAAAATAAATCACACCCAAATTAAAATAAAACACGCCCAAAATAAAATAAAACTCACTCACAATTAAAATAAAACACACCCAAATTAAAATAAAACACGCCCAAAATAAAATAAAACACACCCAAAATAAAATAAAACTCACTCACAATTAAAATAAAACACACTCACAATTAAAATAAAACACACCCAAATTAAAATAAAACACACCCAAAATAAAACACACCCAAAATAAAATAAAACTCACTCACAATTAAAATAAAGCACACCCAAAATAAAATAAAACACACTCACAATTAAAATAAAACACACCCAAAATAAAATAAAACTCACTCACAATTAAAATAGGACACACCCAAAATAAAACACACCCAAAATTAGAATAAAATTAAGATTACCTAGATTTGTTTACAAAATGGACTTCTTTCACTTGTGCTCTGAACACGCCATTTTTCTCATGTTTATCACTCTGCAAGAGTGTGTATCTAAACGGACTTGCCCTGTATTTATTCTTCGGACAGTAATTCGACTGGAGAAGGCTTTCATTGCTATCTCACCTCAGGAACACCCACTATATATGGGAACTACTGTAGTCAATAGAATGGTGACTGGTTCAGTAAGAAGACCACTTGATCCCGATGTCTCCACAGTGGGTGCTCCTACGCCTTACACGAACATTATTTTAATCTGTCTCTGTGCATCACATTACTCTTCAACAATTTGCTTGTTTTCTTGTCTTCTGTTTAATCAAACGGCAGTAAATTATTTAATGAATTCGCTTTTGCAACACCTACTTTCTTCTCACGATCTTCAACTTCGTTTGTTTGTTAAATGTAGTCGCTAACTTTGTTATACTTCAGTAACGTCCCTCTCAAAGAACTTACTTGTCAAGCATGATGTGCCACTACAATTTCAGAACCATTAGTAGTCGCTAAATGAATGGGCTCGCTTTTCTTGTTTCTCTTAATAGTGATTAATTATGTGCTTGAAGGAGTCTTTATCAAATACAAGCTGAGTAAGGATGAGGTTAAAATGTTCATTGTTAGCAGAAAACTTTCGTTTTGCCAGCAATGACATTTGCACCTATGGAGATAATGAGTTATCAATAGTTATCAATCGAGTTAGTTATTGAGGTTTTAACGGGCGGAACACCGAGTACATATGCTCCTCTTAAGACAGATTGGTTGGTTGGTTCCTCAGTTTAGGGGCTGCGACAACGCGGTCATTTTGCCCCGTGTACTTTGGGTGTGTGTAGAATCTGTCTGATAACGTCGCTAATTGTGATGGCTGTATTACTGTGTGTTATCTGTAATTCAGTTAAAGACTACACGCGATCAATTTCATGCAGCTCTTACGTTTGCTACTAAATGCTACCGTCAACGGCACCCAGCCACGAACTTGTCTACTAGATGCCACCTCAACCGGCACCTGGCGACGAACGTTGAAACTTAGAGCGTTAATCAAATCTAACCTAAAAATTTAGCTTCACACAATTGTAGTTAGTGGAAGGTTCATTTACATGCCTTAAATCTATGACATGGGTCCGCCGGCTTTACTTCCACTCCAAAGTAGGCACTGAGGGATTTAACGCTCTTAAAAACCGACGATTTCATCCAGGTTTGAACCCGCGATCTTGGACATAATGGCTCGGTATGCTACCAACTACACCACCAAAGCCGCAGATTGTGAGTTATCAATTAGGTTAGTTATTGAGGTTTTAACGGGTAGAACAGAGTGTGCAACTGTCCCTCTTAACACATATTAAATTATACAAATTATTAATTAAAGATATCCTTTATTGAAACAAAAAACTGTACATCGTAACTGAAAACACAATAAAGGAAAAAGGATCGCCCGAATGGGCATTAATTTTTGCTATACTCACCTAATGATTTTAATCTTTTACGGCACGTCGTAATATGATCCCTGGTACACCTTTCATTGCATAAAATACAGACACAATATGTCATTTGGACTATGGAAGGATCTGTTGGAGTATATCTTATGATGGAATCCGTGAATGCCGAGTCTCGAAATTATGTGTCTTTGACCTTGATTCTCGTTACCACGTTCTGTCCATCATGGAATCAGTGATATAAAAGTCTGGATCTATATCTCGTCTTTTTGCTCTTCTTACAAATTATGAGTACATTAAAATTTAAAGGTGGCCGCCTAATAATATGAAAATGAACTAAAATAATAAATCAAAAAAATATGAAACTAATAATAATTATAAGCTTATGATTCTGTCGATGGCCAATCTCTCTTTAATATACTCGAAGAATATACTGTACTCTCGACTCGAAATCTCCACGCCTTGTCCAACATACCCAATCTGAAACTCCTTCAAATGTCATGTTCCTTGGTGAAGTATCTGAACCTTTCCTCATCGGGACAGGCGTGATGGACTCTCTCCCCTGGTCATCAAATAATGTAGAAACGAATTGAGGAGTCAGAACAGCTAGAACCTCGTCATGCTAGGAATGCAAACGGATAATATCGACGTGACATGCTTCGCTTTCGCGGATGATCTTGCAATCCTCTCCGCAGATGAACGAACGGCTATTCTTCAGATTGGGGTCTTAATAGAATGTGCTGAATAGTTAGGCTTAAAACATTTCCTTAACAAATACCGACAAAACACATTCAAGCACAAAATTTAATCACGAAGTACGGTACGATAAACGGGGTTAGTCAATTCAAGTATTTGGGTGAAATTATTGAACCTACAGGTATGGAAAGAGTAGCGCAAAAAACTCGTGAACTTAAATTGCGGAGAGCATACGGAATAATTGCGAATATTTACAACAAGAAATGCATGAGCATCAACACCAAAATTCAACACTACACAACTGTCATCAAACATGAGAGACTCTACGCCAGCGAGACCATAAACCTCAACTACAAAGGAGATCTCGAGAACATCAAGAAGGCTGAGAAAAACATCATCCGGAAAATATTGGGCCCTAAACTCACCGATGATGGGTATCGTCTGCAATCACACATAGTCACAGACAGATACTCCAACATCGAGTCAGATTTACGCAAGCGATGACTGAGATTCTATGGCCACATTATGAGACTGAATGACAACCGACCAACAAAAAGAATTTTGACTTACTTACGGAAACTTAAAGTGACAACGGTCTGGGTTACCCAAGTCCAAATTGATCTCGAAAGCGCCAACATCACACCAATAGGCATAGACGATCGAATGGCATTCACACATGAAGATCGACCAAGGAGACCAAGAAAAGGATGGACGAAGGAACGTCGAGTGAGATAATGACGGAGTTCTGGAACCACAAGAAGAACAGTATCAGATCATATTTTGCTTAATGTGATCATTTGGGTCGAAACAATGTAAATAAATAAATACATTATAAACAAAATATACAGAAAATCAAAAATCAGATTTCAGAAAGGTTCTTTGAGTAAATATTCACTTGCAAATTGACCTTACTGGCTCTCATTTATAAAGCGGATGACGAGATCAGCAGCCACCACGTCATCGGCTAATATAAGTTCGAGTAACCGGGTGCGTTAGCCGTGGTCTTTATGGCGTGGCTGCTGGCAATCGCTCACATCCGGGAGGCGAGGAGGTTCGAATCCCCCCTTGGTCCCGAACTATAGACCACAGCCGTTACCTTCCAACTCCTCGTCCTTACAATTCACACTTTCCTCCCCAGACAACACTCCACACGCGACGGTATTTGTAGCTAACCCAGCGGGTGTCCGTATAGAAGCAGCTACAAACTGGCGAGCCGAACATGTCCTCGGACACTCCCAGCACTAAAAGCCATACGCTAAAAAAAGAAAAAAATATCATCTGCAAACCAAGGTTTCTTCGTTTATCAGCAAGATCCACACACTCGGTTAAAATGTGGGCCACGATGAAAACGGCTCCACAGGTACAAACTGGGGGGCCTTCCCTTTTCATTAGGTACGAGGGGTGGATCTTGTATGACATATCCTTAGACTACACAAAATCACGGAATTCTCCGTGACCGGAAAGAGCTCCGCCAGACGCGAGTTGTTCTGGGCAATGGGTCAGCTAGTCACTGCCAGTACTTGTCGGCGTATCTGAGAGCGAATATCTCCAATGGGTACCTTCATTGGCCGATGTGGTAGTGATACCGCCTTATTCCCTAGAGTTCGGATAATTAGTTATTAATAGGATAGACTGCAACTTCATGTGGGGAGCTGAGTCCAGATACAGTATGCCGTAGAAAAGAAGTTCCATACAGAAAATTGGATTCCTGTTTAGATGCTTAGCTGTTTCAGCAGCAAAAATGGAGTACACTAAAATATTCTTAGAATTTAAGAAAAATAATGTTCTAGAAGTAATGAATGATGTCACCATTCCATCCAAATTCTCCCCTAGAAATGCAGAAAAACCTGCCTTCAACGGACCCTTTGTCCGGCTCCGTGGCTGAATGGTTAGCGCGCTAAGCTTCGGCACGACGTGTCCCGGGTTCGATTCCCGGCCGGGCCATCAGGTATTTTAATCTCCTGAGGTTAATACCCGTGGCTCGGAGACTGAGTGTATGTGACGTCTTCATCATCACTTCATCCTCATTACGACGCAGGGGCCGATAACCTCGATGTTAGGCCCCTTAAAACAACAATTATCATCATCATCATTACGACGCGCAGGTCGCCCCCGATCGTCAACTAGAAACACCTGCACTCGGCCTCTCAGGAGGCCACACGATCGTTATATTATTATTATTATTATTATTATTATTATTATTATTATTATTATTATTATTATTATTAACGGACCCTTTTTTAAACGAGAATATTTTACAGTCCCGTAAACTTATGGGAGAAAAGAGTGTTAAGTTTCCTTCATTAACTAAACAAGATGTTCATATAGTCTATTTTCTCCTAAATGCATGGGTATTGTTATAACTCTTTGTTCGTTTCAAGAAGTATAATTGAATGTTGGTTGTAGTAGCTTGTTGAGATACAACGTGCTATACGGTTATTAAACATGAATATGAGGTGCCCTTTGCTAGTGCTATCTCTGTAGAAAATTTCATTCAATTCGGTTTCACCGTGTTTGAATTGATATGGTGAATCGATTTGCACACATACATGGACGCTATCTGCAAACTATTGGGCTGATGACCTTGTAGTTCAGTCAAACGATGCTTCTGTCACAAAGGTTTGCGAAATTTGGTAGAGATCAGATGGTTACAGTAGGTTAGTCGCAATTTGATTTAAGGTTTGAACATTTGGGTGGCCACCATTCCGTTTCCGTCAAGATGGCGGCGATATAAATCATGACACTAAGGTGCCCTTTGATAGTGCTACCTCTGTACGAAATTTCATTCAACTCGGTTTCACCGTGTTTGAATTGATAGGGCGGGGGGCAGACATTCAGAGTTCACACACTCACAGACACACACATATACACACAGGCAGACGACAATTTTTGGCCCTGTGTAGATCTCATAAGTTACTTTCATTTTTTCAAAAATCGAAAGTAGGCTAACAAGGTCCCATGGCTCATTTTCGCAAGATTAACGGTCACGTAAGACTACATGCTTCCTCCCATTCCTACCTTCCCTTCATTAAACGGAAACTGTGTTAGCCGGACTACGAAATTAAACTACTTACTTCAACGGAAAATGTCCAAGTTCCAGAATGCAATATTTAGAAAATGTTCGGGAAGTCTACCATACCTGCTGTAACAGTTGATTCAAGCATAAACATTCTAGTGGGTAGCATTCTTGGTTGTCACTGCGGAGGCCCGGGTTGGTTCCTGGTTCTGCCAAGAAATGTAATTCTGGTCTGAGGGCTGTAACGGGGTACACTCAGCCTCGTGAAGCAAAACTGAGATGAGGCGGTTTGAATTCCTACCTTAGCAATCCTGGAATTGGTATTTCGTGGTTTCCCACTTCAACTCCAGGCAAATGCCAGGATTGTAGGCCTATGTACTTTAAGGCCACATTCACTTCCTACCCAAAAATTATTTCTCAATTACAAATACGAAGAAGGAAGGAAGATTGTAGTTTTACGTGACCGTGAATTACAAATACAGACACTGGTAAAGACATCACGGTGATACAGGTAATCAGACAAATTCTACAAACACCCGAGTACACGGGGCTACATGAGCATGATTTCGCAATTCCCCTAAAATTAATCAACAACAAAAATACTTTTTCTCAACCAAGCTAATTTTTGCATTCGACGCCAACACCACATCTCAAAGGCTTCCAACCTCTTGATGTCCCTCTTGTTATAGAAAAAAAAGGAAGGAAGCTTGTAGTTTAACGTGACCGTTAATCTTGAGATCATGAGCCACGGGACCTCCTTTTTACGTGGAATCCGAACCACAGGACATGGCATTTCACATCGAAAATCTCACATGCATTGACCGGGAATCGAACCCGGACCGCCTTGGTGAGAGGCATACAGCTAGACCGCTGAGCCACCACGCCCCTTTGTTATAGAAAGTTGGTTGGTTGGTTCCTCAGTTTAGGGGCTGCGACAACGCACTCATATAGCCCCGTGTACTTTGTGTGTGTGTAGAATCTGTCTGATAACCGGTGTTAATTGTGAAGGCTGTATAAGTGTGTGTTATCTGATTTTTATTCAAGTAAGTACTGCAGACATTCTATTTTCAAGTAGTTCCTACTTTTGCTACCAAACGCCACCGACAACGATAATGAGTTCTGAACTTGGTTACTAGATGCCACCGCAGTCGGCTCCTGGAACCTAAGAGCGTTAGTCAAGCCTAACCTATAATTTAGATTCACACAAGTGTAATTAGTGGAAGGTTCTTTTACATGCCATAAATCTATGACATGGGACCGCCGGCTTTACTTCCCCACCGAAGGATGGCATACTGAGGGATTTCAACGCTCTTTAAAAATCTGACGACTGGGTTTGAACCCGCGATCTTGGGCATAGAAGCTCAGCATGCTGCGAACTACGCCAGCGAAGCCACCTTTTTATATGTCATGTACTGTTTAAAACGGAATGCTCAGTAGCAGGAACATAGCAACGAAGCAACTAGCAGCATTTAATGACAACAATGCGAACTTTTGTTTTGGCGGTGACATTGTTATTCCGTAGCACGGTATTGTTTCGTAAGCTTGAATAATCTACAGTAGCTCAGTAACAGTAAGATCTGTAAGAAAGCATGTTTTGCGCAAAAATTAGCGATTATTTAACGGCAGAGTGAAAAGCTTCATCAAGCAAAGGAATTCTGCGTGCTTATCATGCTGCCTTCAAACTTGCACTTGTGCTTTATACCAAGGACACTGTAGCTATTTTTACGGTCGCTGCTCTTAACCTCCTTGTTGTAATAAAATTATATATGGGTGGTTGCCAGTCTACTAGCAATAATAATAATAATAATAATAATATCGTATGGCCTCGGATGCCGGGTGCAAGCTTTTGTTATTTGCGCCCAGAGTGCAGCTTGCCTGTCGAATTTTGTTGTTCCTGGTGCGCTATGAAGGTCAAGGATCTAACCTCCTTGAGGTTAGATATCTAACCTCCTTGACACGATAGCGCTTTCAAATAGAGAAAGAAGGAATTTTTGTGTTGGCGGAAAATCCCGAGATTACTTTTGCCATTATGCACACGGTCTACTGAATTCAAATGGGTTCTGTGACATGCCAACAACGTATGAAGTGTCGTGACTTTTGTGGCCTTTCAAAAATCACTTACCACGGTCAGGAGCGAACCTGCAAGCGTGGGGTTGGTAGCCCGAAACGATAACCACTCACCCACCGTGGCAAGCAGTCTACTAGCTGACGGCTTGTAAACAATAATCCTATAGGCTATGTATATGGTAGGCCACAGAAGACTACTTTTTCTCGAGTCGTGGTGTGACACTATCACCAACCAGAATACATTAGATAAGATGGCAAGATCATATGTTATATGCTGTAATTATAATTTATTAGATAAACATTCACATGTGGTGGTTGTGGGATTCGTAATAATAGATCTTACTGTGACTCTGACAAAATGAGAAAACATTTTCAACATAGGAGCAAACAATCACTCCCTGGGAGAATGGTTCTGGATTGGGCAAACTCCCTTTATGATTGATGCATCATAAAGAACATTGTTTTCTTGATTCTATTCGCTTTCTATATAATTTCTTGCAACTCAATTCCGATCTCCCCATATCAGTAGTTTTCTTTGACTGTCGTAACAGTCCCAAATATGAATTCTTTCACGGATAATCTTTATATATTATTCCATATTTCATCGTCATTTCTCTTCTCAGAATACTTAGTAGAGTAGCACTCTTTGCTATACAGTCTTATGCCATTAGATCACGATATTACCACTAAAATTGTTCCCAAGCCGCTGCAACCATTCTTGCACGTCTTAGTAAAGCTTGTTCCGTTCTGCGTTTCACCACAACAACAGCTTCAGCCGCCATCTTGTACGTTACCTATACAAAGTCTGTTGCACATGCATTATGATACATGTTGGTAAGTACAAGAAAATAATTGTGTCTTCCCTTAATCCGGATGCAGCTTATTTTTGGGCATAAACTCTTTTTCCTTTTTCATTTTTTCCTCTTCGAATATTAAGGGTGCGGCTTATATGTGGGGGCGGCTTATTTTCTGGCCAATACGGTATATTGTGCCACTCGTTGAAATGGCCACCTTCAATCCTCACATTCAGTGGAAGTGAGTTCTTATTAATCATCATTACTTAAGTTTATATATAACCACTTGTAAAATAATAAAATTGTACAGTATTATGCTTTCATGACAATCCTGACTATTATTATTACTATTATTTATTATTATTATTATTATTTAAAACCAATCGAGGTGGCCGAGAACGTTAACGCGCTACTTCGTGCCTCGCTGGGATCAGGATAGCGTGGGTTCGAATCACAACTCGGCCGTCCTGATAATGGTATTCGTGGTTTCTCATTTTCACTGCCAGGCAAAATAAAATAATTGGTCTCTGGCTGCTTTAATGAAATTATTATTATTATTATTATTATCATGGTTATTATTATTATTAAATCAATTTGACCCGACTTATTTGAGCACTCTCCCGAAATCTCAAGACACATTACTCCCATCATTCACGAATTTTTTGTACCCAATATAGTGTGGCTACAGCAGTAGCTTTCAAGTCTGTTTGATGTGGTGATTACTTCTAACTTAAGGCTCGGTGCACAAGATACGATCTCCGATACCTTTTCTGATGTTTCCATTAGCAAAGTAACTTCCAAGTTGCTTCTGATCTCCAACCCTCTGCTGTTTGAAAGGTTGCTGGACACTCCCTAGGGGCATAGAATAGCTACTTGAGAACATTTTACAAGTGAAAAGTAAATCTGTTGAGAACAGCCACACTACAGCTTGAATAGTTGAACACTACATTTACACAGAGAGAACTTATTTCTCAAGAACTGTCTGTTAGGTAGTCAGCCTGGATACTGGTTGGATCCTCAAAAAGCATCACAATAGGTTATGTGGTAAAAACCCTCGAAACCAAAGGGAGCACTATAATGAGGCGTACTAGGCAAGGTGAGGAATGAGGTAGTTTGCCATTGCTTTCCTCACCGAGTCAGTACAGCAATACTAATCCTATGAGTAGAACCTTTCACAACACCCACAGGCACTGACTGTGCTCTGAGTCAATTACTCAGCACCACTCGGTATATACTTCAGTATAACTGCCTCAGAACTAATTGACCCTCTGAAAATCTAGTAGGAAGCTGAAGAGAGAGTCTGCTCTTCTTAGCCAGCTGGGTGCTATCCGCTGCGTCACCCGTCAGTCGTCAGAAGTACACTCTGTTCCCGCAGCAACTGTCACTCACTCACACACACGATAACCATTATTTATTTCACTCGATACAAACTGTATTAGGCGATACGTGTAATGGAATAATATTGTAACGAAAATATTATGACTGTATAGTTGAGCACTGTACTGTTAACAATCAACCATTCATTCTACGTGTTGTGGTATGATGCGTTGTCAATAACAAGCACTGAGTTGCGTTCCAAATTAGGGGTCAACTTCTCTTTTAACCAACGAATATAATATTCACTGTTCATATATTTGTGGTAGTCCTCTCTTCTTTTATGTGACTGGTAAATAAGTAGCACGTTGGGAACAACTAGCTGACTGTACCTCTCTGTTATAAATCTGTCACAAGAAGCAGCCTTTCTTCCTTCGCCCCTTCTCGCCCCTTCCCAACCCTCTTCTGCATTGCAAGCTGTCATTGAACTTGAGGTAGGCCCGGTGGCCAGCTTCAGTTTCTCACTCACGGGCCAATTTGTTCCGAGGGACTTTTAGCTTCCATATAATCACAGCCATGAATGAGACTGAGACATTGGTGAAAAGCCAAATTTTACTCTAGCCTGTGTCAATAGACAAATGCAAATGTACTACATTCATTCTCAAGAACATGGGGATGAAATTACCACCTAAATGAAAGGAAAAAAAACAGTAGCAAAAACAAGATGTTCCGTAAAGAACATATAGCCTACTTTCTCCTAAATGCATGGGTATTGTTATAACTCTTTGTCCTTTTCAAGGAGTATGATTGAATGTTGGTTGTAGTAGCTTGTTGAAATACAACGTGCTATAGGGATATTAAACATGAATATGAGGTGCCCTTTGCTAGTGCTACCTCTGTACCAAATTTCGTTCAATTCGGTTTCACCGTGTTTGAATTAATAGGGAGAATCGATTTTGACACAAAGATGGCCGCCATCCGCAAACTATTAGGCGAATGACCTATTAGATTGGTCAAAGGATGCTCCCTCCATAAAGGTATGTTGTTGCTAAATTTGCTAGAGATCGGATGATTAGGCTAATCGTAATTTGATTTAAGCTTTGAACATTCGTGTGGCCGCCATTACGTTTCTGTCAATATGGCGGCGATATAAATCATGACACTGAGATGCCCTTTGCTAGTGCTATCTCTGTACCAAATTTCGTTCCATTCGGTTTCACCGTGTTTGAATTAATAGGGAGAATCGATTTTGACACAAAGATGGCCGCCATCCGCAAACTATTAGGCGAATGACCTATTAGATTGGTCAAAGGATGCTCCCTCCATAAAGGTATGTAGTTGCAAAATTTGGTAGAGATCGGATTATTAGGTTAATCGTAATTTGATTTAAGCTTTGAACATTCGTGTGGCCGCCATTACGTTTCAGTCAAGATGGTGGCGATATAAAACATGACACTGAGGTGCCCTTTGCTAGTGCTACCTCTGTACCAAATTTCGTTCCATTCGGTTCCACCGTGTTCGAATTAATAGGGGGAATCAATTTTGACATAAAGATGGCCGCCACCCGCAAACTATTAGGCTAATAACCTATTAGATTGGTCAAGGGATGCTCCCTCCATAAAGGTATGTAGTTGCAAAATTTGGTAGAGATCGGATGATTAGGTTAATCGTAATTTGATTTAAGCTTTGAACATTCGTGTGGCCGCCATTACGTTTCTGTCAAGATGGCGGCGATATAAAACATGACACTGAGGTGCCCTTTGCTATGCTACCTCTGTACCAAATTTCGTTCCATTTGGTTTCACCGTGTTTGAATTAATAGGGGGAATTGATTTTCACACAAAGATGGCCGCCATCCGCAAACTATTAGGCTAATGACCTAGTTATTTGGTCAAAGGATGCTTCCTCTATAAAGGTATGTTGTTGCAAAATTTGGTAGAGATCGGATGATTAGGTTAATCGTAATTTGATTTAAGCTTTGAACATTTGTGTGGCCGCCATTACGTTTCCGTCAAGATGGCGGCGATATAAAACATGACACTGAGGTGCCTTTTGTTAGTACTACCTCTGTACCAAATTTCGTTCCATTCGGTTGCACCGTGTTCGAATTAATAGGGGGAATCGATTTTCACACAAAGATGGCCGCCATCCGCAAACTATTACGCTGATGACTTATTAGTTTCGTCAAAGGATGCTACCCCCATAAAGGTATGTTGTTGCAAAATTTGGTAGAGATCGGATGATTAGGTTAGTCGTAATTTGATTTAAGCTTTGAACATTTGTGTGGCCGCCATTACGTTTCCGTCAAGATGGCGGCGATATAAAACATGACACTGAGGTGTTCTTTGCTAGTGCTACCTTTGTACCAAATTTCGTTCAATTCGCATTCACCGTGTTCGAATTGATAGGGGGGACAGACATTCAGAGTACACACACTCACACACACACACACACAGACACACACAGACACACACACACACACACAGACTCACACACACACATACACACACACAGACAGACACACTTTTTTCGCTCTGTGTTGATCTCATAAGTCTACTTTCATTTTTTGCAAATATCGAAAGTAGGCTAGGCCTAATTGTATTAGTGGTAGTAGTAAAGAAGGAAGATTGTATTTTTACGTGACCGTGAATCTTGTGATTATGAGCTTCCGGACCTGCATTTTACGTGGAATCCGAACCACAGGACATGGCATTTCACTTCGAAAATCTTACATGCTTTGACCGGGAATCAAACCCAGTCCACCTTGGTGAGAGGCCAACAGCTTGACCGCTGCGCCACCATACCCCCAGTAGCAGTAGTAGCTTGGGAGAAGTGGTAGTAATGATATTAGAGCTCATCGCTTGTATCTACCTAGGTTGGCCTTACGGACACCAGGAATTGTTTGCTGATGACAATGACTCTAAATACAGTATCTGCCAGACTATTATGATCATTCCTAGATTTCTTGTATTTATTTGTTATTAGCTTTGTACCGACAGCGGTAGCTACGCTCGTTAACACGCAGCGCTAGGCAATGGGGCCAAGCTCTCTGTGGACTCAGTAGACGTGGATTCGAGCCCCACCATCGGCCGTCCTTGAAATGGTTTTCCGTGGTTTCACATATTCAACTCCAGCTGTACCTTAGGCCGCTTCCTTCTACATCCTTGTCCAGTTTCATTCATCTTCATTAATTTTACCACTCATTAACTCCTCTCATTCGGTTGGCATCAGGAAGTGCATCCGACCGTAAAATCCATTCGCCATACAGATTTTCATCGCATCTCATCCACGACCCCGTTTGAAACGTAAATAAAAGGGATATATATACATTTGTTATTAGCTTCTTTTCCCTCTATATACGAGATTTTCGTTCAAGAAATATGAAACCCACGTTTTTAGCCTATTTTCAATTTTGAAAAAAATAGGCTTATGAGATCACCTTTTGTCCGTGTGTGTGTGTGCGTGTGTGTGTGTGTGAGGTGTGTGTGTGTCTCCCCCTAATAAATTCTAAACGGCTGGAGCGATTTCAATAAAACTCGGTAAGTTCATAGCACTATTCCGGGCGACCCCAACCGTGCCCTTCAAATTTTGTTACGTCTCACCAATCCAACATGGCGGCTGTGCGAAATAATTCACCAGCATTCAATATCTCCGAAACTATTACCGATATCAACCTTGAATTTTTTACGGTGATAAAGGGAACTACTATAAGTTCACCTATGTGACTATTGAAAAACTGGTAACTACAAAACCAACATGGCGGCCAAGGGAAGTTGCGACGTTTAAATAGACGTTTCTAGCGATTTAACCAAACAAACGCAATAAAACTTGGTATAGTATATGTTTATACACATTGTAATGCACCGACGTCTAACTTCGTTCAATTGATTACATAACCACAAGATGGCGGCTGTGCGATTTCACCGTCATTCTATATCTCTGAAACTATTAGCGGTATCACCCTGAAATTTTGTACGGAGATAAACGGCACTGCTGGAAGTTCATCTATAAAATTTTCAAAAACCGGTTAACTACAATACGAACATGGCGGCCAAGCGAATTTGAAAATTTAAATAGACCTTTCTCGCGATTTAATGTTCCAAACGCAATGAAACTTGGTACAGGAAATGTTTATACACATTGTAATGCACTGGTATCTAATTTATTTCAATTGTTTTCATAACCTCAAGATGGCGGCTGTGCGAATTTTAAAATTAAGTTTTTATTTCTTGTGTCGTAATCATGCGATCGAAGTGAAATTTTGAATAATGAGCCTACGCATTAATTTTCCTTTAATGGTACATGACTCTATGGCCTGTACATTTAACAATCCAACATGGCAACCATCCGAAATATTTAGACGGCTCTGAATATCAACGAATCTATTATAGCAAACAAAGTGAATATTTTTATGTTCATAGGGGCTATGAACATAAGTTCACCTATAGGACTTTCAATAACCTGGTGATCACAAATCCAACATGGCGGCGACGCGAAGTTTAAATATTCACATGGACGTTTCTCGCAATTTAACCATCCGAGTGCAGTGAAACTTGGTACAGTAAATCCTTATACGAATGTTGATCCACTGGCATCTAATTTTTTTCAATTGTTTCCATAACCAAAAGATGGCAGCTGTGCGAAATTTTAAAATCTCGTTTTTACTTCTTGTGTCTTAATCATGCGATTGAAGTTTGAATGCTACACGTACACAATAATCTTCATGTAACAGTACATGACTCTAGGACCTACGCATATAAAGTCCAACATGGCGACCATCCGAAATGATTAGTCGGTTCTCAATATCTACGAATCTATTACAGCAATCAAACTGAAATGTTGTATGTTGATAGTGGCAAATAACAAAAGTAGGATATGTGAAAATAGGCTCTATATTTCTTCACGGAACTACTTGTTTTTAGTGCGTTTCAAGTTACTCAGCTGGTTTTGGTGAACGAATATAAGTGTTTCAGTGGGACGTTTGGTTTTGCAGGATTTTGGTTACAGATGTATTGTAAGTAGTGGAGTAGTACGGGTTCTGCTTCACTTGACACTCCTGTGCCCAATAAACCAACATGGCCGCCGCGCGAAGTTGAAACATTTAAATAGACTTTTCTCTCGAACCCATGGTCGGAGTTTCACGAATGAGGTGTTCATAGGACTTGAGGTGACGCCCCTTTGCTATGGACCACTCGTTATACTTTTGAAAAAAAAAAAATGAAAATTTTTGTTTTTGAAACTAGGTGATAGTTTGAAAACTAAACATGATAGAACGTTGTGCCATAGCTCAAACGAATGGTCTTTATGCCCTTTATTTTCTATAATGAAACTTTTTTATTTTTTATATTTTTTTGAAAACACTCGAATTTTGAAAATCCTATATTTTGGAAACTAGGAACTCTACAAAAAAAATTGTTTAACGTAAATCAATGGTCCCTACCCCCTCTACCCCCAAAATAAATTTCAAGTCTCTAGGATGAAAACCTGCAGTAGTGTGGTAAGGGGAAAGCTGTCTCACTTAGGAAGTTGTGAGCCCCTGCGACCTTGGAATGGAAGGAGCCATGCTAGGAGGGCGTGCTTGGATTCGTTTTTTTCGTCTCGTTGTGCTCTTTACGGGAATGTAGGTGTCGAAAAGGTGAAAATCTGGAAACACGGTCTTTTTGGGGTAAAAACGTGATTTTAGACTTTTTGCTATATCTCGCGAACCAAGTATGCTAGAGACATGAACGAGGGGTCCAAGGACTCGGAGTGACGTCCTCTTTGCTATGGACCACTCGTTATATTTAAAAAAAAAAATTGGAAACGCGATTTTGGGGTAAACACGTGTTTTTTGTGATTTTTGCCGATATCTCACGAACCAATAACGCTAGAGACGTGTAGGAGGTGTCCTAGGACTCGGGGTAACGCCCCCTTTCGAGTGTGGTAGATATTTTTTTCAAAAAATAATTCACAAAGGGCCTAACGCCATACATGTTGAAAAAACGTTTTCTTTTTCTTTACCTGTTTATAATGTCCATGAAGCGTGGTGGTTGAGAGAGACGATACGGCTGGGTGTGTGTGTGTTTCAACGAACCTGTCGCTGACCACGGTGGCTGTGCTCAATAGATCAATCGCTATTTCGGCGGGTCGGTGTATGACAGAGAGAGGGTGCGTTTTCTGATATTTTACCTTTAACGTGTAAACGGTGATGAGAACTAGGTTCTATGTTGGTCGAAGCGAGTACAGAAAACAAACTTACAGGAGGTGAAGGTCATTTGAGCTTATTGGAAGGCATTGATCTGACTTGACAACAAGTGCAATGGAAAAAATGACCAAGACGCTTGAAGGTGAAATAATCTTACCATCGTGGTGGCAGGGGAGTGTGAAAGGCGTGCACACATGTGTGAAACCACAGGCACGCTAAACCAGTGACATCCTGTTTTGCTTCGTACGTGACAAAATGCAAGTTCATGTGAAATTTGATCTTTCACAGGTGTTCGCTTGGGTGTTAGCTGTCCACGTGCGCGATAACTGTTAACAAGTTACATCCTGTCTTGCTTCGTACGTGACAAAATGCAAGTTCAGGTGAAATTTGATCCGGCACAGGTGTTCGCTTGGGTGTTATCTGTCCACGTGCACGATAAGAGAATGTTCAAAGCGTGGGAAAAATGATTATACATGCAACATAGCATATATAAAGACATGTCGTTATCATTTCCACGCTCACTTAAGTGACTACCTTTGAACACACTGCGTTGCAAGAAACCCCTGGTCTTGTTTATCAGTTTTGGTGTTGGTAGAAAATACTTAACCTTGTTGTGGGGTAGGTATATATTTATTTATATATTTATTGATTTTTATATAAATACATGCAATTATTTATTGATTAGGTAATTAATGATTTTTATTTATTTATTTGTTTGCAGATAACGTGTATAGCCTACCTGTCGTGTGTCTGTGGGAAATATATATTAAAGAAAGAGAGAAAGACAGAAAAGAAAACCATTTCCACACTAGCCCACGAGACGGGAATATAGCAAAGCATTATACGTCAAGGTGAGATTTGTTTTATTATATAATATAACCTGTTTGATTTTGTTTTGTTTATGAAATACATAAACTATATGGAATGGATATACTTATGGTGGTTTATTTTATTTCTTTTTAGATATTTGGAGAAAAAAAAAGGGTTCACTGCTACAGCAAATACAGTTGAAAACCAAGTGGCTTTAGAGTGGAACCATTGTCAAGCAGTCTACAGCTGAAAACTCAGGTGAGAGTGTTCTTTCTAAAATAATGTCATTTGCTACTGCTACCGATAGCCTAACTTGGGAACCTCTAAACAGTTGTTTCAAATCACGTGTGTGCTCTGGCCGCGTAGTCAATGTTAGAAAAAGTTTGATTCCCAAAGAATTTTTACAATCTTGTTTTGAAATTTTTAAAATTGAAATTTGCACAGCGCAAAGGTTGCATACGGCTTTAAAGGTGAATACAGAACTAGTGTGCGATTTCATATATAAAAAGAAGGACGTAGAGCATAAAGAGACATTTTATATTTGCAGTAAAATGCAAGAGCTATTCATAGCCCATAATTTGGAACAGTGGTATGAAACCCACGTGGTGAATGCCTTGCTATCAAAATTTGATAAACTGCAACAAGGACCGAGTGGCCTTGCCTTAGACAAAATTCACCATTTACAAATCAACATTTGTCATTTCAACCCGTTGAATGCTGGGTCTAGCTTTATTAAAACACCACCAGCAATAGCATTGAAAAAGGCTGTGGTGAATATTAAGAATTATGACAATGATTGCTTTCTGTGGTCCATGGCCGCGTATTTGCAGCCAGCACAAGACCGTAATGGTTCTCGACCAGGAAAGTACAAGGCCAAGTTTGATGAATTGAAACAAACGTTAAATTTAACTCGAGTGTCGTTCCCTATGGACTTAACCGAGATCCATAGGTTTGAACAAGACAACCAGGACTTTTCGTTCATGGTGTATGGCCTTGATGGTGATGAGATTGTGGGTCCTCTTTATGCCACAAAAGAACCGAAACGACACCACATTCATCTTTTATATCTGTCTGAGGGAGAGGTGAATCACTATTGCCTTATTAAGAGCCTAAGTAGATTGCTAAGCAGTCAAATGTCAAAGGACAAGTGTGCAAAACATATTTGTGACCGTTGCTTGCAATATTTTACAACCTCCATGCTCTTAGAACGTCATAGGGTAGATTGTGTTACTCAGGAAGCGGTGAGACTGATATTGCCACAAGGGGACAAGGCTGTGTTAAACTTTAAAGACATTCATAAGCGTGACACTGTTCCCTATGTGGTATATGCAGATTTCGAAGCACTCACCACACCCATGGCGGGATGTGAACCAGATCCCACCGTTAGCTCAACCACACCCATTCAAAAACATGAACCCTTTGCCATAGGATTTAATGTGGTGTGTGCCTACGACCCCACGCAATCCGTTTACAAATACCGCGAGGGGCCAGATTGTGCCAAATGGTTCTTGGATGAACTTGTCAAGTTGGCCGACCATGTACAGGAATTACTGGACCACCCAGTACCCATGAGCCTATCTCCAGAACAACAGCAGCAGTATGAGCATGCCATGACATGCCATATCTGCGAAAAGCCTATTTTAAGTGGAGAGGAAAAAGTCAGAGACCACTCGCATTTTACAGGGGAGTTTCGTGGAGCTGCGCACAGCAAATGCAACTTGAGCTTTCCAGCTCCTCGTTTCATCAGTGTCTTTTTCCACAATCTGGCGAATTATGACATTCAGTTTTTGATTCGTGAATTGGGCCATGTCAATAAGGGCTCGTTTACCATTATTCCCCAAAACCATGAGCGTTTTACAGCCCTGACATGGTGGTTGGGCGACTTTAGCATTCGATTTTTGGATTCCTTTAAGTTTATGGCATCCTCGCTAGACAGCCTTGTGAATGGCTTGAATGAGGAGGAATTAAAAAATACTAGAATGCATTTTAATGATCCTGAGCAATTTCAGTTGTGCATTCGGAAAGGTATATTCCCGTATGATTTCTGCAACAGCTGGGACGTGTTAAAGCAAAGAAAACTCCCTCCACAAGAGAAATTTTACTCGAAACTAACACGCAGTACCGTTTCCGATGAAGACTATGCACATGCATGTCAAGTTTGGCGAGTGTTTGGCATGAACACGCTAAGTGAATATGCTTTGCATTACCTAAAACTGGATGTATTGCTGCTCACTGATGTGTTTGAAAAATTCCGTGAGTTGTGTCAACACATTTACGGTCTTGACCCGGCTCACTATTATACGAGTCCTGGACTCTCGTTTGATGCCGCTTTGAAATACACTCAAGTGGAATTGGATTTACTCACTGACGTAGACATGGTTCTATTTTTTGAAAAGGGCATTCGTGGCGGCTTTGTGTCACTTAACCAACGCCATGCCGAAGCGAACAATGTCTACATGCCTGATTATTCACTAGACAAACCAGAATCGTACTTAATGTACTATGACGTGAATAATTTGTACGGTTACGCCATGAGTCAGCCTTTGCCCTATGGAAAGTTTGCTTGGCTGACAGAGAAACAAGTGTCAGAATTTGATGTAATGAAGGCTAGCCAAGAAACAGGCTGTGGATATGTGCTAGAAGTGGATATTGAATATCCCTCATTCTTGTATGATGAACATGCCGATTTCCCATTCTGCCTTGAGCAAATGGTTCCCCCTGACAGTAAAGTGAAGATTGAAAAACTCATGGGCACACTTTACAACAAAAATCGGTATGTGCTACATATCCAAATGTTGGTGCAATGCCTCGCCCAAGGCTTGGTGTTGAAGAAAATCCACAGGGGTATTTCTTTTGCTCAAAAAGCATGGCTTGAGCCATACATGCGACTCAACACAGAGCACCGACAAATGGCAACACAGCAGTTTGAAATTAATTTTTTTAAATTAATGAACAACTGCATCTATGGCAAGTCCATGGAGAATGTCCGCAAATACCGTGACATTAAATTGGTGAATGTCTGGGAGGGGCGGTGGGGTGCCCGGCGGTACATTGCCAAGCCAAATTTCAAATCGATCAAAATTATCGATGAGGATTTAGCTACTATTGAAATGAGTAAGACCAGCGTGACCATGGATAAGCCCATTTACTTGGGTCAAGTCATTTTAGACTTTTCTAAATCGGTCATGTATCGATTCCACTATGAGTTTGCCAAACGCCATTTTGAGGACGTCTCTCTTTTGTATATGGACACGGACTCATTCATTTACCACATTCGCCACTGCAACCCCTATGACGTCATGAGGCAACATAGTGACTGGTTCGACACCTCTTGCTATAGCGCTGACAACGTGTTTCAGCTGCCCATAAAAAACAAAAAGAAAATGGGCGTTTTAAAAGATGAATGCGGTGATTCCATTATGACGGAATTCGTAGGTTTGGCCTCAAAAATGTATGCTTACCGCACACTCGACTGTAAGGAAGCCAAAAGAGCAAAAGGTGTAGGTAGGGCAGTGGTAAAATCGCTACGTGTAGACGATTACCTAGCGGTTTTACGCACGGGCAAAGCTATGTCTCATACACAGTGCAGGATACAATCCAGCAACCATCATTTGTATCTTGTGGAACAGAGAAAACGCACCCTCGCCTCCATGGATAACAAACGTGTGTGGGCTAATGACCTGCTCACCAGCCTGCCCTGGGGTTATGATCGCAACGAGGAGGAGGTGTGATTTCATTGTTTAATCGTTTATGGGACATAGCTTTATGTAACTTGTAGATTTAGTATTTTGTAAATATTGGTTTCTGTCATTGTAAATAGTAGATTTTGTAAATAGTGACAACCCACTTGGACCTTTTGCTCTTTAAAATGTTCTATGCAACCTTATTTTTTAATTTTTTTTTTGATTGGTTAATAGTGTGATTATTTTAACGCTGTACAAAGTTGAGTTTTTTTGTAAATATGAAATAAGTAAGATTTTTAGTAACTTTAATAACTAGTATTTAATTATTTTCGTAATGTAAATGATAAACTAAAAAGTTCTTTTGGGATGAGTGTGCATGTCGAGAATGTGCTTTTGGGAATAAATAAAGTGGTTGTGTTTGTTCCCAAAGACAGGTGTGAATGTATGAGTGGAGAGAGAAAACTGATGTATATGGTTGACCTGAGCAAACACGGTGAGGTAGGGTGGGTGGGTGGGGAGGGGGTAAATGGTCACTTATATACTCATTTTGTTTTAAATAGTTTCGTTTTTTCATTGAAATGTGGCAGTCAAAAGACATTATTTTTGTAAAAACAGTCTTACCTGCAGTAGTCGTAGACCTCGACGTTTCTCCAAACACACATTAACACATTGCAGTATTATCAAGGTCAAGCACTCGCATCAACATCATTGTCAAATCTCAACTTTCGACATACACCAAATGGAAAAAATGTGAAAACAGCAAAATGAAAAATCCATGTTTCCATATCACCAAAAACAGGAAAACTTAAAACGGACATTTTTAAAAACTGGAAATGGCCACGTGTGAAATTTGAAAATTTAAAAACTTCAAACAGACATTGTTTAAAATGTGTCATCAACAAAATGGAAAAATCCATTTCATCAAAATCATAAAACTTGAAACGAACATTTTTCACATCTGTAAATTGCAAAATGACAAATGGCAATGTGTGAAATGTGTAAAATGAAAAAAATCAGCCATCAACATCACGATTTCTTAAAATTAAAAATAACAAATCATTATGCTCTGGTATACCTTTGTTTTTATTTCATAGTCATAGTGAATTGACAAAAGAAAAATAGAATACAAACAAATCCCAATTCCTCACTCCTCAATGTTTATGTCCATGCATTATCAACTTTCCTTTCATAGCACTCATGACAATTAGGGCTGCCATCCTTTCACCCACTGAGGCATCACTGGATGTGAAACGTTGTTTAGCTTTCTTTAATAACAATTTATCTGCCACATGTCTTAAACCAGGATGACTATGGCGATAAGAAAGGTCATGTTCCTTGCATGCTTGATCCAAAAGATTAATGGGTACATCACCACGTTGTAAACGTTTTTCGAGACGAGTTCCAGGGCCGCAAAAACGATAACCTGGAAGATGGATTTCGAAAGGTAGGTATTGAATCACTTTGTCAATGACGCCATTGCCAGTACAGGTCTGGCATATCCTTTTCCATCGATGGTAAAAAGGTTTGGTCTTCCTCCTCCTCTGTGGACGATGTTTGTGTTTGTTGTTGTTGTTGTTGTTGTTGCTTTTTCTCGCCATGACACCCATGGAATGATTCAACAAAGTCTTTACATGGACTTTTATGACCGTGATACAGTTTCACTAGCTGGCAAGTCGCACACTGACGCATAGACGGTATTTTTGCCATGGCCACTTGCTTATGGTGATCGTAATCCGTACAGGGTTGCAATTCACTCAACACAGGGTCTTGAGTCCATGATTTTGGTACATGTTGCCAGATTTCTTTCACTGCATTGGCGGCCACATAATAAATGAACGACTTGGGCAGCGCCAAGAGTTCCTCTTTGGTAAAACTGTCTAGTTTCTTTTTGCACACAAAGAACTTGCCGATGGCTTTGTCCGTAGCATTGCCTTTCTCCATGGTATCACGTGCTGTAGATGTTTACACGTCGCTTGTAGAAATCTCACTGACGTCATTCACAGGTAAATCTTGAGTTATAATTTTGTTCAACAACTCCCAGCAGGCATGAGTGGTTAACCAATGAAAGAGATGCCACGCATGCGATAGGGCTGTATGGGTAATGTTGCCACAGGAACAAGTATCCATGAGCGTTTGCAGGGAGGGGCAGCCCAACTCCATGAGGTCGATACATTGGCAGTAAGACGCCAAAAATGGTTGCAACCATTGACGTTTTTCATTACCTTTCACAAATACCACATTGGCCGAGGACAAGTGTGCTTTCATGACCACGTCCAAATATTTATAGGAAATGGTTCCCTGATTCCAGTCTAGTTGCCTATGATTTTCAATCCACTGGGTTTGTTTACGGTCTTTTTCACACAACAAATCAAAAGCATGGGGTGGTTTAAATAGCAAATGCGTAGCTTGCGATATCCAAAACGTGGTACAATCGATCATGGCCACTTGTTTAAATATAAATTTGTTGTCACCAATTTTAAACCCTTGGCAATCCACAATGAGTGTGCGCAACATGTTGACGCTTGCCTGGACCAAGTTCAACTGACGACTGACTGACGATCAGGTGTGATCATGACATGGACTTACCTGCCATGCTAGTTTCAAAAAAGAAGGTTAGGGTAGGACAGGGGGACCTGCAAAAATTAGAATTTAAGAATTACATCATTTTATTATCATAACACGTCTTACAGGCTTTTCTCATTTTAGGATAAGGACGATAGCAACTGATACAACAATATAGTCTCTTGTGTTTGTAACGTCCATAACACCGATGATGTCCCAATGTCTCTAAACTAGGCGTTTTTGATGGTGAGCTGCTCACCGAAGCACCATGGATACCATACGGTCCACACGTATCGTAACTTGTATTTTTTTCATCACCCAGTGACACAAGTGAGGGATAGCTTGAATGACAGGGTATATTTCCCACTTTCATTCTGCACAGGTAGGGGCAGGTGGGTGACCAGCGCTGATGTTCCTGCATGGGTTCATCGCCCTCCTGCCATTGGTCTATGATGATGGGACAAAAGGCACATTTCACTTCATCTCTTGTTTTTAAATAGTAGAATCCAGCGGCCGCCAAGGCTTGAGGGTTTATGAAAGGCACTGGCCACGTGGCAAAAGTCTTGAAACGTTGTTCCTCAGAGTTTAAATTCATGGATGAGACGTCTCTTGAGGCTTTAAAGCAAGACATGACTGAGCGACTTGACGTGGGTTGAGCTGTTATTTATACACTCGTCACTTGGTTGGACAGTGGATAATAGTTGACTTGTTTGTGATGAATAATTAAACAGTAGGCTGTCGTATTGGCTGGTACATTGTCATGCGTTTCAAAATCTAGTCGAATGTCGATATTGGATGGCTTGACAGACTCTTCCAGGTAAGAACAGTCAAAGACAATCAGTGGCGCTCTTGCCTTAAACGCTTGGGGTAGTAGCATGGGGCCGTTCTCTTTTTGATAATACGACCATCGAAATTTAGAAAACAAGTCGTACAGGGGCCCAAATTTATTTTTTGAAAAATCCAAATCCAGTCCTTCATAGGGAAACACAGCTCCGTTGAGGAAAAGACGTGCATTTCTCAATTGCAGGTGATCAAATTGCGTGGCATCTTTGGTTTGTTGATACTTGCGATTCGTTTGAAAACCCACAATCAGGTAGAGAGGTCTCTCTGTATAGCGAGCTGTTTTTACAGACCAACTGTGTGTGTTGGTGGTGGGCAATAGCGGATACTCATGGAGTGCCCAGCTTCTAAATTCCATGGGTAGAGGCATATCTCTCTTTACCATTTTGAGTATGTCCAGTTTTTTGCTATCGTTAAGGGTCACATGAGGCACTTTCCATAGCAAGCGTTGTAGTTGAATTTTTGAATCGATGGGGGCATTGTCGGCCCCCTTGAGTGCATTGTTATCACTCCTGTCTCTCACTAGATAAAGCACTTGCCTTGCGTTAACCACAATGCGTTGGTGATCTTCGGCAAAGCCTAGAACCAGTTTAAGAGGTAAATATCCAGTAAAGGTCCCATCGGTGTGTACCATCCAGTCATTGGTCGAGTCAGGGCACCAACCTGCCATGCAAAGTGTTTTACCTTCTTCCTCACTATAAGAGGGGTATAGTTTCATGACACTGGAAATACCCACATTTCGAGTGCTATCCACCACGATATCGTTAATGACATACCGCACTTCAGAAAACAGAAAGGCTAAACCATGGTTGGCCAACTTGGATGTAGTGGGTGTAGAGCCATCGGCTTTGGTGAGCCGACCTTCAATCTGAATAACACTTTCATGCGGTAGGGTGTAAATATCTTGGTTGTTGATAACAAATTGAATTTCATCATTGTTATTGAGTCCAGGTGTTTGAGCTTGATAGGAATGGAGATCAATTCTTACCACTCCTGGTTGCTCTTCGATGTGGTTTGCTATCTCTAGGATAGAATTCATTATGAGGGTTGACGTGGTAACCCAAATGCTGTAAAATCTGCTTGCCTTGAGATGTTAACGTGTATTCACGTGGCAAACAACTAACACTATTCCTAGACGGTGTTGTTGCTTTATACACAAATTTCATAGTGGCTTTAGCACCAACTTGTAAGTCACTGGTGTGGTGGAATCTAGATCAATGAGTTGTTGATCTCTATTGATCAGTCTTAATGTTATATTACTAATACTATCAACAGCCACAGCATGAAAAAGCACCACTGGAGGGTTTTCACGAATAATATACCCATTGGGCGATGTCACAATAAAGTCATAAAGCGAATGCGATGGTTCTTGATTGGTGTACACTTGGCTAATAATATTACACGTCACCGACACATGATGGTCCTCAATGAATTTCACTTCATGGTCCGATTCATGTTTTTTGTTGGGCTCCAACACACGTGGTTTAAATCCGAGTAATGGGCCAATGGAATCGGGGTGTGTTTTAAAGTCAATGTTGAAGGTAGAGAAAATACTGCAGCGATGAGTGTTAGTATTGCCTACAAGTTCAAACTTGTGCGTTCCGTCGAGAAATGACTTTAAACCATACTGATTGATCAACACCACATAAATGTGTTCATAAATATCATCGATCGTGTATCCACCAGAGTTCAGGGTGAGCACAGAATCATCATAGTAAAACTTGTTGTTCACATTTTCACGTATGTTGTATATTCGATTGTACGTTTCAAGAGAAACAAGTCCTAAACCATAGGGTTTTTCACTCAATTCGATAGGCGGGTAAAAGTCTAGGCTGACTTCAGGTCCACGTCCATGCACTGTAAACGTTTTACTTTCTGCCGACATACTGGTGGCGTTTTTGCTTATGCTGCGTCTTATATAAAAAAATTAAACACAAACGTCCACACTGTTGGCTGTTAAACGTTTGCTCACGTTTCACATTATAATATATCTTGATCCTGTTTCCAAAATAGGTCACTAGTTCCATGGGCGGGGGCAAATTCCCAAAACTGTCAAAGTACCATACCGTGGATCCCTCTTTGACATAAGCTACATAATGCGTTCCTGGTCCTCGGTGATCATCCAAATTGACAACAGCACATTCCTGTTTCCAGGGTCGTGGGGGTAATTGGTTTCGCATAAACACACCTCGAAAATGAGAAAGCTTTAGTTGTTTAGCATAGCTTTCCACTTGTTGATGCGTCAGGGCATGTCTCGCTATGGCTGAGGTTAAATTTTTTTTTTTTTAATATTTCGAAATGGTGAAATCCCAAATCCTTGTTGATAAAAGGCTGGCTTTAAATTGGCATTTCTAGCCCCCATGGCAATCGCTTCCATCGTTTCATTGTGTCGCTGACTTTCTTTGAGTTGTTGCTTGCCCTGCTGCGCGGCTTTAATGGTTTTCGCCACTGCACTGGCACCGCCCAAAAGTGAGCCCAGAGCAGCCAAACCAGCAAATAATGCAGGTAAAAATCCCGCTCGTTTGGGAACGGGAATCACTCGCCCTTGGTTTGAAACCTGTCGCCGATGTTTTGGAATAACCTGTCTCTGTGCTGCTCGAAGGGCTTTCCTTATGGTCAATACATTATTTTTTCTTTTTTTCTTTCGCAAGGGCTTGTCCTCGAATGTTGTAAGCCCAGGCTTTGCCAAGGACAAAGTCCTTTTTTTAGTCTTTCTCACTGCATACCTTTGTTTCACCATGATGATAATGACCAACAACCTTTCACAAGAAAGTTTAAATCACAACTAACGTCAGATGGTTATTTCATGGCTGTATATTCCAATTCCACATAAAGTGGGAAATCGTTTATGGTTTTTCCCGCTTGCTTTTCATCCCATGTCAACATGAGGTGAAAGGATAATTCGTCACCAGCATTGACCATTTCATGGTCATGGACCAACATCCTATGACCATTTATCTTTATTTGTAAATGGTTCTCATCAGGTATGGCATATTTGATGTGAATGGTTCCATCATAGTGTAATCGATAGTGGATTAAACCCGAAGCAAGCACATAGGTCAAGTGCTGATCATGGACTAGCGGTAAATGGTTTCTGTCATTCACAGGTTTTTCATTTGTCAGATACACTAAAAACACAGATGGGATAAATTTATAAAGCCTTTTCATTTCATGGGTCACGTAACGCTTGGTACAAACATCGTCTTCGTCTTGTGGGTCTTCCACGTGAATAATCCGATGGTGATTAGCGCTATAGCCATTCACCATAAGCTGGGGCACTTTGTCATAAAACTCATACACTTTGTTATCCACATACTTTTTCGTAGTAACGTCTGTAGACACTTGAGGATGTTTTACATGGGTTAACCGCTTTCCCTTAAAGTCATAATCTCCCTGTTTTGTGCGTGGCACTACTGACCTATCCACATAGTGTTTATTAGCAGGATCTGTTTCCTGTTTAGGATCATGTATGGGGACAGGCCTAGCTTTGGCCATCAACGCACGTCCAAAGACATCCATCGTCAACCTGTAGTACCAGTCTACTGTTTCTATGACAAGGCTCGGTGTCCTGTATATAGACAGCCTGCTAGCCTTTCTAAGCCTTAGTTGAAATGAAGATTATTAAGCAGCAAGAGTCATTCCCCGTGGGGGACATGGTTTCCCATCTCTGTCCCACATCACGTGAACAACGCCATGGTTCACTGTTTCCATCTTCCATTCGCTGCATCATTGTGGGGCCTTCCGGCTGTGGAAAGACTAATCTTTTGCTAACGCTCATTACAGCGCCCAATGGTCTGCGTTTTCAAAATATTTATATTTTTGCAAAATCTCTCTACCAACCCCTCTACGTGTTTCTGGATCAAGTCATGTCTGGATTACAAAAAGAGAATATGGGTTATTTTACATTTTCCATGCAAGAAAATGTGATTTCACCGGATGAGGTAAAGCCTGATTCACTCATGATTTTCGATGATGTATCCACTGAACGTCAAGGCATCATTCAAAGCTATTTCAGCATGGGTCGACACAAACATTTCGATTGCTTCTATCTTGGGCAAACGTATTCAAAAATGTCCAAACAGTTGATTCGTGACAATGCCAATGTCATTGTTTTATTTCGTCAGGACGAGAGGAACAGTCGTCACATTTATAATGAACATGTGAATCCTGATATGACCTTTCAAATGTTTACAGAATTGTGTGCCAAATGCTGGAACACTCAACGTCATGCCTGTTTAGTGATTGACAAACAAAGTGAACTCAACCAAGGACGGTATCGCTTAGGGTTTGATCATTTTATTGCTATTTAAGGCCCTGTCTCATTCCCCATCAAGTCATTTGTCAAGACACCATGGCCTTAGCAGAGAGTCAATTAAAAAAGCATATTATTAGAGCAAAAAATACTATTCGCCAAAAGTTTCGTCAATTGAAACAATCACGTGCCAATCATGCTTTGTTTATTCAGCAACATTTAGCACCTCCACTAAAAGCCATGTTGAAACCCTCTTTCAAGCCATCTGAAACGCTACCCACCGTTTCACAAGCCACGCAGACGCTGCACGAGGACCCTGAGGAAGAGGAACAGGAAGATTTGACTAGTGTTAGTGAAGTTGAGGATGAGGAGGAACAAGTGTTTACGCCTCAAAAAAAGGCCACACCCCTTGCAGAGTTTTTGAGAAAAAAGAAATCCTTGGCCATGGTCGAAACACCTTGCCCTTCCAGAGCGTCTCCGTTTTCACAACTCTTGGCCACCCCTCAACATAAAGCTCAACTGAAAACCATTTTAATAAAATATTATGGATCAACATTGGAACCCTATTTCACCGATCTATTTATTGGAAACACAGATACCACGTATGGTGTTCGCTATGAGGATGATAGTTTTAAAATTGGCGATTCATCCATTAAATTTGCTCGTACTAAAGCTGTCATTAAAAACATCAACTATAAATTAACGCCAGGACTGTTAAAGCTGCTCTTTTCTCGGACCCCCTCTTCCCATGATTATACGTCAGAGGATCTTGACAAATATAAATCCATTTTATTGGATACCCATGCTCACAAAAGACAGTATGATCCCACGCAACAAGTGAATGCCAATATATCTCAAAAATATAAAACCATCATTGCAAAAATGTTTCCCACTAGTCAAAGTACTCGTCGTAAAGCGTCCGCTTCGGGAGTGACATTTAAACCATTAAAACCCCTTGTGGATGTTACCTACTGGCACAATCCCAATAAGCTCGTCCAGCGGCTACAGTTGTTGCATGCCTCACGTCAAGCTGGCCATACCGGTCACGATTGGGAAATTCAAGAAATTGAACAAGAACTTCGAAATGCCAAAATTATTGTTTAAGCCCTCACCCATTAAAATGGGTATTGCTCACGAGTTGCATCGGCCAGCTAGGCGTCATTATCCACGACTCAAGGTGATTTCACGAGGTGTGGATGAACTTTGGCAGGCTGACTTGGTTGAAATGATACCCTATGCTGGCGTTAACGACGGTGTACGCTATATGTTGACCGTCATTGATGTCTATTCCAAAATGGCCTTTGTTGAACCTGTGCGTCGCAAGTCTGGTCCACTAGTTACCAAGGCCTTTCAACATATTATTCAACACTCCCAACGTCAACCTCAGCTGCTACAAACCGACCAGGGGAAAGAATTTTTCAACAAGGACTTCTCCAGTTTTCTCAAATCTAAGGATATTCACCATTACACCACGTACAGCAATCTCAAAGCCAGTGTGGTCGAGCGGTTCAACCGAACATTGAAGACCCATATGTGGAAAGCGTTTACCACTCAGGGCAGTTATCGCTGGTTGGACATGTTACCTGAGCTAGTATCACGTTACAATGACACCAAACATAGAACGATTGGGACCAAGCCACGTCTCGTAACTAAAAATATTCAGCGATTGGATAAACTGTTTAACCCCATAAAAACAGCCGATCCTAAACGTCACCGACTGAACATTGGGGATTTTGTTCGTGTGAGCAAATTTAAGTCTGCCTTCAATAAGGGCTACACGCCTCAGTGGGGGACTGAACTATTTCGAATTCGTCGAGTCTACTTGGACAGTCCAGTCACCTATTTACTCGAGGACCTCAACCATCAACCCATAAAAGGTAGATTTTATCTACATGAACTTCAGAAAACAGCATTTCCTCAGCACTATCTTGTGGAAAAAGTGTTGAAACAAAAAGGAAATAAACTCTACGTCAAATGGTTAGGGTTTAACTCTACGTTTAATTCCTGGATCAATAAATTACATGTTGTGTGAACCTGTGTACTTTTTATTTATTCACACATGTTGTACACCACCTATAGCTCTATGTATACAGCGCTCCGCGCTTCATGCATGTTCATACATGTTTGTCTTTCCCTTTCCTCCTGTGTTCTCTCATACATCACCCCCTCCCCTCTCCCTCCCTTCACCTCCCACCACTGCTGTTTGCAGCTCTTGCCTATCTATTGGTTGTGACATGATTCCCACAAGTTGCATTATACTTTTTACTGATTCAGCGATTCCCACGCTTTGAACATTCTCTTATCGTGCACGTGGACAGATAACACCCAAGCGAACACCTGTGCCGGATCAAATTTCACCTGAACTTGCATTTTGTCACGTACGAAGCAAGACAGGATGTAACTTGTTAACAGTTATCGCGCACGTGGACAGCTAACACCCAAGCGAACACCTGTGAAAGATCAAATTTCACATGAACTTGCATTTTGTCACGTACGAAGCAAAACAGGATGTCACTGGTTTAGCGTGCCTGTGGTTTCACACATGTGTGCACGCCTTTCACACTCCCCTGCCACCACGATGGTAAGATTATTTCACCTTCAAGCGTCTTGGTCATTTTTTCCATTGCACTTGTTGTCAAGTCAGATCAATGCCTTCCAATAAGCTCAAATGACCTTCACCTCCTGTAAGTTTGTTTTCTGTACTCGCTTCGACCAACATAGAACCTAGTTCTCATCACCGTTTACACGTTAAAGGTAAAATATCAGAAAACGCACCCTCGCTCTGTCATACACCGACCCGCCGAAATAGCGATTGATCTATTGAGCACAGCCACCGTGGTCAGCGACAGGTTCGTTGAAACACACACACACCCAGCCGTATCGTCTCTCTCAACCACCACGCTTCATGGACATTATAAACAGGTAAAGAAAAAGAAAACGTTTTTTCAACATGTATGGCGTTAGGCCCTTTGTGAATTATTTTTTGAAAAAAATATCTACCACACTCGAAAGGGGGCGTTACCCCGAGTCCTAGGACACCTCCTACACGTCTCTAGCGTTATTGGTTCGTGAGATATCGGCAAAAATCACAAAAAACACGTGTTTACCCCAAAATCGCGTTTCCAATTTTTTTTTTAAAATATAACGAGTGGTCCATAGCAAAGAGGACGTCACTCCGAGTCCTTGGACCCCTCGTTCATGTCTCTAGCATACTTGGTTCGCGAGATATAGCAAAAAGTCTAAAATCACGTTTTTACCCCAAAAAGACCGTGTTTCCAGATTTTCACCTTTTCGACACCTACATTCCCGTAAAGAGCACAACGAGACGAAAAAAACGAATCCAAGCACGCCCTCCTAGCATGGCTCCTTCCATTCCAAGGTCGCAGGGGCTCACAACTTCCTAAGTGAGACAGCTTTCCCCTTACCACACTACTGCAGGTTTTCATCCTAGAGACTTGAAATTTATTTTGGGGGTAGAGGGGGTAGGGACCATTGATTTACGTTAAACAATTTTTTTTGTAGAGTTCCTAGTTTCCAAAATATAGGATTTTCAAAATTCGAGTGTTTTCAAAAAAATATAAAAAATAAAAAAGTTTCATTATAGAAAATAAAGGGCATAAAGACCATTCGTTTGAGCTATGGCACAACGTTCTATCATGTTTAGTTTTCAAACTATCACCTAGTTTCAAAAACAAAAATTTTCATTTTTTTTTTTCAAAAGTATAACGAGTGGTCCATAGCAAAGGGGCGTCACCTCAAGTCCTATGAACACCTCATTCGTGAAACTCCGACCATGGGTTCGAGAGAAAAGTCTATTTAAATGTTTCAACTTCGCGCGGCGGCCATGTTGGTTTATTGGGCACAGGAGTGTCAAGTGAAGCAGAACCCGTACTACTCCACTACTATTGTAGGTAAAAGTGTAATTGTGGTTGCTCTTTGCCAAAAATCCTTTCATTTATTAGTTATTTGAGCGTTTGACATAATCTTTATTATGATGGAAAAATTAAGAAGTAATTCGCCTCTGTTTTCGTCCAACTTGAAATTTGGGATTCTTTACAAACATAAATAAGCCAACAAATAAGCAAGTGCAGTATCAAATGTGTGTGGGGATAGTGTGCCCTTTTAGCAAGAAATATGCCAATCACAGTATACCAGCGTAGCTCAATTCGGAATTTTCGGGGCAGCGGTAAGTTCCCCCACTCTGTGATTCACATATTTTGGATTAATCAGAGGATACACTTGCAAAAATAACAACAAAATCAACTCCTATTTTAACACATTTAATTCATAAAATTAATGGCGCTACAAACACTTTAACAATTTAATTACTGACCCATAATCATCTACTTGTTCCAAATGAACAAGGAATCACAAATATAATAAAACAAATATTGTTTTTAAACATATGGTTTCCACATAAACCAACAATTCCTACTTAGTCTTACTTCCATAAAGCATTACTGTAAGTTTTATATAACTCCGAGCTCTTTTGGCTCCCTGCTTTACATAATAATGGTGTCGTTCTTGTACACCTCAAACACTATCCTTTATATTTTCTTAATTCTCAAAAACAAATTTATAATTACATTTAAAATTTATGTTAATTATCTAACTCAATATTTTGGGCATGTCCACACATTCAGTTGTTATCATCTCTCTTTATTTCACAAATATATTAAGGTAATCAGGAAATCAATTGTGTACTCCAGAGCGTGAAGATACTTGACACAGTCAAAAAACTATAGTTACTCCCGAAACTTAGTTGCCTTCAATTAACTCGTGGAATCCTACGTCCATACATCATTACAATAGGGATTATTATTTATCTCTTATATTTTATAAGACCATTATCATATAAGAAACGACGATCTGAACAGGCAAACGAAAATATCAATCTACAAGGACCTCGGTTCAACGCCCGGGTCGTTAACAACTTTAAACACTCCTGGTGTATTCATTTCTCTTTACAACATCTTACGAGACGGTTTCTGGCCACTCTCACTCTAAGAAAGCTAGACCCTTCAACTCGGGCGCGATTTATGACACGTAGGGTGACGGCGACTCCCTGTCTAACCCACGTTAATAGCTTATTTCCAAGGCTTTCAAAACAGACCTTCACATTATATTCAGTTCTGGGGAGAGACCGGGCTTTACTGTACCGTACTCATTCAAACTACTATTCCTTTGGTTCAAAGACCACCTTCGTAACCTTGGCATTTATTAATTATGAGAGGGTCCTCATTGATTGGGAAGATTAATACACATTCAACGACGAAGAATTAAGGGGCTTTTATCATAAGAAGATTCTGCATTCGAATCTCTTCACGTGCCTCGGGAACCATTCCCTTACAGAGGACTTATACAAAATGCGATTTAAAGTCGGCCGTGGCCCATATGACATACGCTCAATAATACCATATATTAGCTCCCTTTCAAATACATACACAATGCCTCGTGATACTACGTCACAAATAGAGGACTTATACAATTATCAATTCACTGCAATCAACTACCCTCCATAAGTAATCTACCAAGTATTTTAACCTCTACGCGTTCCTAGCGTGACATTTTAATATTATTTGCGCTCTTTTGCGCTATGCATTTTTTTAAGCCGAATTGTCTTCCCAAGAAC
Source organism: Meconema thalassinum (assembly GCA_946902985.2). Lineage (NCBI taxonomy): Eukaryota > Metazoa > Arthropoda > Insecta > Orthoptera > Tettigoniidae > Meconema > Meconema thalassinum. Next base: position 353,414,696 of record OX336388.2, read on the forward strand.
TGATAAATCTCATTAGTAACAATTCATATTATTTTTATTCTCATATTAATCTTTTCCGTTGCCGATAAATCGCTCCCTTTTAAAATATTCCCTTGAACATCATATCTTACACATACATTAAGGCTTTAACGCTCTTATGTTCAAATCAATTTATTTGATCTTTATTTAATATTTCCATATTTAATTATTATTATTACCTTTATTCTTTACACAAGCTCAAAAGCTATTTCTTTCATATTTCAACTTTACTTTATTTGAATATCTTTCATGATAATTACTGATATTTCGCTTGCTCTTATGACATTTGTTAAATACATTAACATTTTATTCACTTATTTCCTCTACGGGATTTATTCTTTACATAATCATTTATAATTTCTCAAATTTTTCTATTATTGTTCAGACCGCGTTCTTGCTTATTCAGTATATTTATTAAAACACATCCCTTTTACTCAAAAACTCCGGTGGATTTGTACACAACCAATTTCTGACACCAAAAATAGAATGAAATTCAGTACTCACATGTTTTTAAGATCGTCCCATGATCTTTATTCTTGTGCGGTGCTTCATTTTGGGCCCACTTTGAACTTTTTACTCCATATTAAAGGAATTCATCTTATGTATAAACACTTTTTGACATATATTTAAAACACTTAACATTGACGACATTTTTATACACTGATGTGTCCCTTTTGAACACATAATAAACACAAAAAAATATTAATTTGACACACAATCTTGATAAATTTACACTTCACAATTCTTGATCACTAGGCCGTATTTCTGAGCCTATCACACGTGATATTCTTAATTTCCCGTTTCCAAGGGTGAAATTTATTCGATGTCGGCTTCCTATCCTGCAGAATATGAAAGTCTCGAAACCTCTATTGTTCCCTGGAACCCAAATTCTTCTACTCCTATCCTGGATGACCGGCTATTTATCTAGCTTGAACGGCTTCTTTGTAGATCTGTTTATCGATCCTAGCGAAAGTCTATTCGGATCGAGGTCTCCTCAATGACCTATAGATTTAGTTTATAGCAGCTAGTACTTCTCGATTCTAGTACTTTTAGAATAGTTCGCCTGCTTTCTGGAGATAATGTTTATAGTCTCCTATCTTCTTTATTTGATCGATTCTAGCACTCCTACGTTTCTGATGTACGTTCCGAACCTTATTCTGTTCTTCCTTTTTTTTTTTAAATTTAAATACCAGTTTATCTTTCTGGTACGGTACTTCCGTACGTTATGATCTATTCGTTCGTCTATTTAACGACCTATCGCCTTTAAGTCCGACGTTCGCAGCCTGCTCTGACTAATATCATACGAACTTTCACTATAACTTGTATACAGTCGGGCCTATATCCTGTAACTAGGATTTTCCTAAAATTTCAATACGGCGATACTTTAAATTTTCTTCTTGACCACTCCTTATGGAGGCAAGCAAGTAGTTAATACTGCGACGCCTATGGCTATCGGATATTACTTCTGCGGTATAACACAGCGTTTCTCCCCTCAAGGAGTGCTGGTAACTGTCTTCGATGTGACGCAGAGTTATGCCCCTCACGGACTGTCGGAACTGCATTCAATGATGATCGTGACACAGTGTCATGCCCGCAGGCTGACAATAACTGCATGATTGGCTTGGTGAAGCCCGAAGCTTTATACTATTTCACTACAAAAAAATAAGACTCTAGCCTTTTCTGTGGCCAACTTCTAAAATAATGGTGCCACAAATATAAAAATTATACCTTCCGAAAGCTCGTCTTCTCAATGTCAAATAATCTCATTGCACCTAAGAATCGATCGTGCAATTCGGAGATATTAATTAATTTCTCGTCCTCAGATGTGTGGGTGTTGCATTTCTTTTGCTTTCTCCCCTCCACACAGGCTTCGGTAATTCCCCAATGACGTCGTCTTGCGTTAGCAGTTTTTTTCTGCGCAATTATTAAATGGTTTCTCTTTACTGAAAAATCTCTCATTCAAAATGATTCACTGTACTGTACTTGTTTACTCATTATTATACTTGTAAATGGGTTAAATTTAATTATTCCTCTCCTGGCGCATAAGCGGTGTTGTCATATTCCAGCAACGTCAGCTCGAATTCCGATTCAGGTCTCCTTGTCTAATCCTGGGAAATTTCCACTCGGTTATTAATACTCGTGACTCGCTCCCTTCAGAATGTCAAGAGGGATGATATCATCCTCTCGAACACCTGGTCCTCGTTGGTTGCACAACCTTATACTGGCCTCCTAGCTGGATCTTTCTTTAAATTACATTGGAAACTGTACGTTTCTTTGATTTCTTCCTCAAATGCATGGATTCGCACTCCTTGGACCCTATAGCATATGGGTTCAATAGATCAAGAAAATAATATGAAATGGGAAATATTTAGGATATCCGAGGGTAGAGAAATGCAGATCACTAAGAAAAACATCACCACAAACGTTTACCGATACTTGATTATAATAATCTGGCAAGGTATTGTAAGTTTGAATTTCAATTTCATTTAATCTTCCCCGTTACTTGATATTTTAATGAAATTTCATAATCAAAACTGACGAATCTTAACAAATAAGATCATGTAGATAAGACAATGTATATTTTAAAGCCCGGAAAGAATCCTTATTCTTTCACAAAATCACCTTGAAGCGTTTGTCTACCAGTTAGGTACACTTTCCTCAGAAGCTATTAGTCACGTTTCAAAAAAACACTTTTGAAAAATTTTTAAGACCCTGTTTCACATAGTCGGTGAAATATTAAGTTACAATCCTCGTCCTTGGAGTTTCGAAATAAAATTATCACAAATGAGATTCTTGATAAAAGGTTTAGAAATTTTCGATTTTTTTCTCGACACTGTTATAAATATAATCGTCATATATTTGACTGGCTGTATTGTGCACAAACCTATTAACATCTAGAAAAGATAATAATAATAATAATGTTGTTGGTTTTACGCCCCTTTTATTTACTGAGGTTCTTAGGGCTGTTAAATAATTCCCTGATGAGAGGAGATAGCAAGAATTTTGTGATGTATTTTTCTCGCGTTTGTGTGCCATCGATTCAACTGTGTTCACTTGGCTGGATACAGGAATGCTATCCTGAACAAGACAGAAATCAATTCACATTTTGCATTTGCATTGTGTTGTATGGTAATTTTCTTGCGTTGGTGAACGCTGATTTATTGGATTAACTTTAACGTCGAGGAGTTAGACAACGGTGTATTTTAGAACGTCGCGTTTGTGTGATTTGCCAGATTAGTCTCGTGTTGAGAGCAACTAATGCAGCACAAACATGCCAATCCTGGCCTACTCATGCAATAAACGCCCGGGTCTTGAGGGAGCGAAAGGCTGTAGGAGAGCACGCCTACTGCACATCTCTTTTTCAATTGTTTTTAGCCTACTTTTGAATTTTGTAAACAATACATTAAGGCTTATGAGATCTATACGGGCCTAATGTCTGTGTGTGTGAGAGAGTCTGTGTTCCTCCTTATCAATTCGCAAACAATGAAACCGAATAGGATCGAAGTTGGTACTTATTATATTTGAATTGCAGCCAATGGCCATAGCAGGGCATTTCAATTGAACCCCCGGACGCTCCCAACAACTTCAATTTCAAGTACAGTAGAACCCCTCTTGTCAGCCCTCGGCTCGTCCATCGCTCCGGTTTAATCCGACCGTGCTCCAGCCGAACTTGCCTCGTAGCGGTGACACACTACCCGTCACGCCATTGTTGTTTACAGGTAGCCTGCTTCTTGTTATCGCTTGTCCGTTTTAGTGCTCCGTCATCTCTCGTATTGTTTCTGTCGTTGTCCGTGGTTTGTATAGTAGCCTACGTACTGTGAAGTTTTTAGTGCCTTCTGTTTTACGACATTGTTCTTCTGTGTTCATTACAGTAGTGTAGAGTAATTAGTTTATTGCTCATGGTGTGTACTGTACAGTTGTGTATGCTTTTTGCAACATGTCAGGAGTGAAACGTAAACACGTTACTGTTTCATTAAATGAAAAATTAGCAGTGCTACGAAGACTGCACAAAGGGGAATCACTCAAAAAAAATTGCCAATGTACGCGTTACGACAATTAAAGATTGAAGAAGAAATCGGAAAGACATTGAATCATGTACAGTGACGATAGATGATGAAAACGCTCTTAAGAATCACAAAACATAGTAATAGCCTAAACTTGAACTGCTTGACAACACAATGTGGATGTGGTTATAAAATAAAAGAAGGAAAGGAACCCCGATATCTTGAGTTCAGAGATTGTTTATTTTAATGTAAATCCGTATTTTTATGTACTATCTGATAATCCTACCTTTTTTGCGTTCCGACCATACCCTCAGTCCCAAAGGTGACGGATTACAGGGGTTGTACTGTAGTTCCAATTTTGGTTACCTGACGCCACTGTCACTGACACCCAGCGGTGAAAGTTTCAACTTGATAGAGCGGTTCTTACCCAATAGCCTAAACATTTTGGCTACACACTACCAATTGTAGTGGTAGGTTCTTTTACATGCCATAAATCTATGACATGGACCCGTCGGCTTTACTTCCCCTCCCAAGGAAGGCATATTGAAGGATTTTAACGCTCTTAAAAGTCAGACGACTTCGGCCAGTTTTGAACCCGCAATCCTGGGCGCAGCAGTTTAGCATACTACCGACTACGCCACCGAAGCTGATTTGGTACTTATATACCACTATTAAAAGGCACCTTAATGTCGTGTATTAAATCGTCTTAACGAAAATTAAATAGCGGCCACCTGAATGCTCGAGGCTTGAATCGAATTACGACCGAACTAAGTTATGGGTTTTACGTCTCTTTTAACTAATGCGGCTTTTAGAGATGCTGGGGTATCAGAATATTGTCCCGAAGGGGATCTTTAACGTACCAGTAAATCTGCTGGCACGGCTCTCTCACATGTAATCACTCTCAAATGCCAACTGACTGCACCTGGATTCGAACTCGTCATCTTGGGATCAGCAGGTGAGGACTTTACCGCTGAGCCACGCAGCCAGTCTAACATCATTAGATGCCTCTATACTAAACTCTGAATAAAGATTCGCTGTGCCAGGTTTCATTGCACTCGGGTGATTAGATCGCCAAGAACGTTATTTGAAATATTTGAATATCACTTGCATGCCAGGGTGATTTTTTGGCTCTCAGTTAATTCTCTCCTAGAGTCAGATCAATAACACTGGATAGTTAACACATTCTACACACACCAAAGATCACGAGGCTGATGAGCAAGGAGTCCAAACTCGTAAATGAAACAATATAATCATCACCATCGTTATCATCATTAGGTTCAATAACAATATTGATCTGTCCCATTACCTGCCCAACCGCCAAAGCGTAGCATTGCGTGCTAAGTCATGCACTACGATGGCAAGGAAGAGATGGAAGTCAGGAGACCCAAGGTTTAAATTTCGGTGATGATAGTGGACATGCTGAGTGTGTTTTCATTCAAGTTTTTTTCCACAGTGCACGGATGTAAGTTCTGGATCACCTACCCCAAGCCTAGATGGTAATAATTGCAGCGAAATACACGGGTTGGGCACCAAGGCTAAATTGTTAGCAAGCTAGGCTTTGGCCTGTAGGGTCCCGGGCTCGATTCACGGCCGAGCTGTGGTTAATTCCCCTGGCTAAAGGACTGGGTGTTTGCTACGTCTCCATGATGAAAAGATAACAACAACTAGAATACACAGATAAAAGTAAAAGACAAGTCAAACGTAAAAGAAATAAAAACAAGAAGTTCCGTGACGAACTAAATAGCCTACTTTTCTTAAAATTAAGATTCATGCCAATGATTAATCTATATGGACCTACCTAGAATAATGTCGAAATTAAGTTGGTAATATCGACATTTCTAATTAGTTCGAAATATACCTGGTATAATGTAGCCTATTATAGCTCTACAGTGGGCAACCCTGGTGACTGAATATATAATCTACAATGCCAGGTACTATACGTGTGCAAAGTTTAGAACTGTTGGCTTGCATACTTTCTGATATATTGATATTAGGATAAAAAAATAGAGACAGCATTTATTAATAGTTGGCAGCCCTGGTTGCTCTTAAGAATACGCATAGTCACATCTGTTATGGTTCACATATTACATACGAAATTTGGTAGAAATCCAATTGATAGTATAGACGTTAGATGTATTTAAAAATTTGTCCTATCAGCAGTCTTAGAATCATGTTGGTAGCACTGACGTATATTAAATACCACGTATTAATCTAAAATGTTAGGGTGTTATACGTGTGCATAGTTTAAAGCTTTCGGCTTGCATACTTTCTGACATATTGGTATTTGGATGAAAAAATCAAGAGATAATTTATTAACTGTTGGCAGCCCTGGTGGCTCTTAAGAATACGCTCAGTCGTATCTGTGCATGTACACATATTACATAAAAATTTTGGTTGAAATCAATTTGATAGTGTAGAAGTTATATGCATTTAAATATTGGACATATCAGCAGGCTTAGAATCATATTGGTAACACTGCTATGTATGGCCTCCTGTAAATTAAACTGAAATATTATTATCTATATGTGTGCCAATTTTGGATTAGCTCCCATGCATACCTTCCAAGATATACAAAATGGAGCTCAAATTTCAATTCCCGTTTTCAGCAGTTGGTAGCACTGACATCATTTTCAATTATGGGCCTGAGTTATTCATACCAAATTTAGTTTCGATTGCTGTAGCCGTTAAGGAGTTGATAGAGGGGGGGGGGGGGCACACACAGCCAGACAGACAGACACAAATTTGCTCGGATCGATCTCATAAGTCTACTTTTTCCGCATGTGATAAGTAGGCTAAAAATTGAATAAGAAATACATTATTCGCTCTACTACAATCATTACAGAAAACATGATTTCGTGAAAATTCCACACATACACTCAAGTACATGGAATTGCTCATGTAATTATCATCGTCATCATGTAGGCTAATGAAGCCTCCGTGGCTTAGGCGGCAGCACGCCAGCCTCTCACCGCTGGATCCGTGGTTCAAATCCCGGTCACTCCATGTGAGATCTGTGCTGGACAAAACGGAGGCAGACAGGTTTTTCTCCGGGTACTCCGGTTTTCCCTGTCAAATTTTCATTCCAGCAACACTCTCCACTATCATTTCATTTCATCTGTCATTCATTAAAGCATTGCCCCAGAGGAGTGCGTCAGGCCTCGGCAGCCGGCACAGTTAATATCCTCGCCGCTAGATGGGGGCTTCATTCATTCCATTCCTTACCCGGTCGGAGACTGGAAGCAGGCTGTGGATTTTCATCATGTAGGCTCATACCAATGATGATTTACACCATTCTCTGTCCATGTGTTGAAATTGGATGTAAAACCGCAGAGCCATTCCTTCTAACTACGTAGGCACTCACCGAGGCTCTCTCCCCACACCGTTGTGGTCAGGAGTATGGCGCCAATGGAGCTGTCCCTTAATTGTATTGCTGAAGCAATAACGAGGTTAGGCGACGCTCATTTCACCACTTCATAACAATCAAACGAATGGTGCACTCCTGGATTTCTAACTGCAAAACCCCTTTTTATAAGCAACCCTCCCACCATCCTCCTTGCCAGATAACCCACTCTGCTCCTAGCCTCGTGCATTTTGGGATGTTGCCGTGATAGGATTTTGAGTGACATTTAACGCAATAAACGAATTACATTTTAAGGTTTGATGACTCTGCGTGGGTTGCATAAATGTGTTCTTCATAAGTCTAATGTTCCAAGACTGTTGTCAAAAGAACAATTCAGTGGCAAGTACGTGAGACCCAGATGTGTTGATGGTAAACACGATAAATTAAAGGAAAAAGTTCCAATAAATCAACATTTATATTTAATTAATACACATTTGTGACAAATTCAGCTCGTACAATTTCATCTGACATAGGTTGTCTAATAGTACATTATGCAACGAGCCTATAATGGCAATAATTAAGACACAAGTATGTTTATAAAACGAGCGTATGCGAGTTTTATAATTTCCATACGAGTGTCTTAATTACCATTATAGGCGAGTTGCATACGACTGTTTATGTTCGACGATAATTATTTTAACTATTTTATGTTCGAACAAAAATATTCATAAATATCTGTCGAGATTTCGCCAGTCTTATGTACTGAACAGAGCGCATGAGACGCAGAGAATACCTTGTATTTGACCATGGCCACCTCGATTACTCTACTATGACACTAGGCAAGACAGTGTGATTTACATTAGAAGGCCGTGGAACTCAACGCATCTAATTATCTAATTGGTCAAACAACTGTTTCTTGAGCTCTGATTGGTGGGAGAAACTGTTTCATAATGAAAAATAGTGTTATAATGAGCCTCATTATAGTAGAGTTTTCTGGCAGATAATAATCAGGGTCGAACATAAATCAATTAATGACATTTTCGAAGAAATTTTAATTTAATAAATGTATAGGTTGTTATTTGTTGATAACAGTGGTACTAGGCTAAATCCGCGATACCTTGTCTAAATAGACAATATGATCACTCTAATACAGTAAAACCTCCCTAAACCGGACCTTTTATATTCCGGAAACCTGGACAAATGGAAAGCAAAATTCGAAACGATGGTATTTCCTACATAAAATGTCACTGTAAACCGGAAAACTGCCCAACGCGGAAACGGAAATTATTTCCGGAACTGTAGGCTTAAATAACCTGACTAAGACGGATTCTCTTATCCATAATACAAAGCTACTCTATACACTAAATTTTGAGTTCGACTGTACTTGCACCAAAGTTCTAAGAAACATTAACTCTAATTTTATGCCACATTTCACATCAACTGTAAGTGAATGGAATGTACCTTTACTTTCTCCAACCCAATTGTAATACACAGTTTCCTTCTAACAAATGAGAGTAGAAGAAGACAATGAACTTGAGTGATCTTTAAACGTGTTCTTTTTACTGTGTACTGCATTTATTTACTTACTGTGCTTGCCACGGTGGGTGAGTGGTTATAGTGCCGGTCTACTAACCCCAATATTGCAGGTTCGCTCCTGGCCGTGGTAAGTGATTTTTTTTTAAAGACGGCAAAACTACGACACCTATGTCATACGATGTTGGCATGTCAAAGAAAATCTAATTTTATTCGGACACGGAAAATAAATAAATAAATGTCAAAGAACCCATTTGAATTCAGTAGGACGTGTTCATAATGGCAAAATTAATCACGGGAGTTTCCGCCAACACAAAGTTTCTCATTTCTCTACTAGAAAGCACTATGGAGTTCAAGGAGCTTAGATATCTAGCCTCCTGGACTTTCACAGTGTTTCAAGGAATAACGAAATTCTACATGCAAGCTACCGTCTGGGTGTCAGATTACAAAGCTTGCACCCGGCACCTGAGGCCATACGATATTATTATTATTATTATTATTATTATTATTATTATTATTATTATTACGTACTGTAATTCAGCGACAATGACTTCTAAACATAAGACACTTACACTGGAGGAGAAAATTAGAGTTATTGAAGAACACGAGAACAACTAACGTCTGCTAAGCAATTAACTGTGTTGTTTAAAATGGGAAAAACTCAAATTATTTCATAGTAATCCTATGCGATAATACAGCATTTCATTGTAGTGAATTTTATCTTATTAAAACTCATCCCTTTGTAAAACGGAAATCTGTAAAAACGGAAAAATAAATCCGGTACTATTGCGTTTCGCTCTAGGCAGGTTTTACTGTAATATGCTTCAGTACTACCACTACCGCATAAATGAATCACTGAAGTACATATGAATGCCCTTAAAGATCTTTCCAGATTCTACAACACAAACCAGCTTATGCCAAACCCCTCAAAGACACAAGTGTGTGCTTTTCATTTGAGAAATAGGGAAGCTACTCGCAAGTTAAAGATCGTATGGTCAGGGGTCGAACTAGAACAATGGGAGACTCCAAAATATCTAGGAGTGACACTTGACAGACCTCTTACTTTCAAGAAGCACTGCATGAACTCCAAGTCGAAAGTTTCTTCCAGGAACAATCTCCTAAGCAAACTGGCTGGATCACAGTGGGGTTGTCAACCTGAAACGATCCAAACTTCTGCAATGGCACTATGCTATTCTGCAGCAGAGTATGCTTCTCCTGTTTGGTGTAATTCAGCACATGCCAAACAGGTGGATGTAGCTCTCAACGATACCTGCAGAATTATAACAGGTTGTTTGAAATCAACTCCAGTCGAATGGCTTTATCTCCTCGCAGGAATAGCAACAACCCCCCCCCCCCCTGTTCGAAGAGAAATAGCTGCGAACAAGGAACGAAAGACAGTGGAGCATGGAAGAACTCATCCTCTATATGGAAACGAACCGCAGCCGCAACGACTGAAGTCGAGGAATAGTTTCCTTAGAACATCGAAGGAACTTAGAACCACTGCTGAAAAAGCTAGGTTGCAAATGTGGAGGGCTACGACCAACCTTCCCCCTGGTTGGGAAAATGTTTCTGAAACTCTACCTCCTGGCTATGACGAGGAATGGACGACTTGGAAGTCCCTGAATAGACTGCGCTCCAGGCAGATCAAGGGATGGCAAGATGGGGTTACATTGACCAGGATGATAGTCAATGTGATTGTGGAGAAGACCTGACTGTTCAGCATATGATTGAGTGTCGACTGTGCCCAGCATCCTGCACGGAAGAAGATCTTCGTCGGGGAGCACAGAGTGCACTGGAAGTGGCCAAGTTTTAGGCAAAGATAATATAATAACTGTGTTATATGTTTAAAATATATGTCACTGATACGAGAATAAATAAATACTGAAGTACATGAGATTCTATAATATTACATTATGCAACGAGCCTATAATGGCAATAATTAAGACACGAATATGTTTATAAAACGAGCGTATGCGACTTTTATAATTTCCATTCGTGTGTCTTAATTACCATTATAGGCGAGTTGCATACGACTGTTTATGTTCGACGATAATTATAACTTTATTATGTTTTCACACATATACTGTATATATATACATAAATATCTGTGGGATTCAGTTACTTCAGTCAGTGAGCAGGGCGCGCTGGCTTTGCTGACTGAACAGAGCGCATGCGTGGGTCAAAGAACTTTGAAAGCCGGGACCATTTACTTTGCTTGGCAATGCTATTGTTTACAGCCTGAATGATGACTAGTGCCGTCCAGCTCTAGCATTCACTAATATTGTCACCGAAGTCGTTTGAAAGCAATGCGCTGTGTAGAAATTGCGGTTGGGGATAATAAGGCACAGTGCTATTTCTTGTCTCATATTCGCCACGCGAACATATGGACGGTGCACATCCCATGTCTGTAATTTATATAGAAGGATGCTGTGTTGCTAACTTCTGGACGTAGATTCATAAATTTCTTGCATATGTCATAGTATTTTCTTGTTACCGCAAAGGTTCGTGCTGATATTGTCTTAGTGTTTGGGATTGTAACTACAATGGTTGATACGATATCCAATTTGAATTTTCAAATCATGTAATTCATATCCGATATATTGGATTTTGAGCGCATGGGCGAAGCTACCCTTACCTAATTGGTCACACAACTGTTTATTGAGCTCTGATTGGTGGGAGAAACTGTATCATAATGAAAACTTTTGCTATAATGAGCTTCTTTATAGTACAGTTTAATGACATAATATTTACATTTCGCTATGGTCGAACATGAATACTTTACAAACAAAATACAACGCAGGGGTTTTACCACCAAGTGGTAAAGAGAAAAGAGAAAAATACATTAAATAGTTCACTTAACACAACTGGTGAGATGATCTCGTCTCTTGGGCTGGGGTATCTCGGCCGAGATAATATATTACAAATCATTGTGGAATTAGCCGTAGTGTGTAGTTAGCAGTCTCCCCTACAGTAATGTGGCCTTCAATTTCTGCTCTAATTTTATTCGACGTGTAATGTCTATCGGCTTTTAACTCCGAAAGATATGTTACTGAAATACAGGGCTATAGACATATTTGGTGATGAGTCCCATGCACTTGCATGTGCATAATTTTGATCTGGCCTCTTGTTTCACATTAGTGGCTCTATTATAGAGAGTTATTGTAATTACTAGGGTCTAGGATTGCCCTGATAAGAGATACTATACTAGCATTTTCCTGAAGTAGGTATGGAAAAAAAACAGTGCAAACCCACACTCAATGCGACCGCTATCAATGTTGCAATTCCTATGTTTGTCTGCCTCAGTTCCGTGCCCATCTGATTGGTATGTATATGTTCCTCCCCCTCAGCCATTCTTCAACACCTGAACCGAATTGAATAAAACGTGCTAAAGGAGTAGCTCTTCTTTTGTGCACCCGAACCTTTCTCTTCCTATTACTTCCATCATAGCGAAATCAAAATTGTGGCCACATGAATTTCAATAGTCTAGGCAAGTTACCGGTCGAACCATTCGTACCATTCATAAATTTGAATCTCGTGGACTATTCTAATCGGAGTTGAGCGCCAAGATTTACATATAAGGTTCGTTCAAAAAGTAACGAGCCGGAGGCTGGAATGCGCAAACCGGTGACGACATCGGCTAATCGTGGCGTGTGTAACGAGGTGTGGTTCCGACCAGAGCGTGGAAGGTCACAGCTCGTCACAGCTCCTGCTTACCAGGAGAAATGCGTATGTTTAGGAGTTCTCCTGACCACATACGCAATTTGCCTAACAGTGGTGGCCAAATGGTAGGATATCTTACAGGGGAGTCTTCACTCTCGTATACGGTCGGCGGCAAACTTCTATGAAGAAGGTATCCAAAAACTTGTGCCACGCTATGACAAATACCTGCAAAATTTCGGCAGTTATGTGGAAAAGTAGTTTAAGAGGTGTAGAATGTTGTGCAATAAATATTTTTTCTGTATCTGTACACAATTTAATTTTATTACCAAACGGAACTTATTTTCTGGACGTGCCTCGTATGTTGAGCTATTCTCGGAGTTATCCTTTATTAAAGAAATTTTTAGGACCTGCTTATTTTTATTACTTTTTTATATTGTTTAGAAAAAGTTTTAAAAGGAGCAAAACACTACAAAATCTAAATCAGTTCAAGGAAACCTTGGAATTAGATCGCGGAAAGCAGGCTTACCAACTTACACTTTCATCTCCATCACCATGGCTCGCATTTCCATCAGTTTCGTTGTCACTCTCTCCAACATTGTATTTGATATCACTGTCCGACTTGACCAAATACACTGTAAACGTATGATAGCCTGCGGAATATTCCATACGCAACCCGGTTGGGCGGGAATTACGTTGCGGAATATATCGCAAACGACACGCAAGGCAAAGGTATTGAAGCGGATTATTCCAGAAAAACACGTTAAGGGTTAAAGTGTAGTGTTACAGGAGAATGATGAAGATTAGGCAGGCAGATAGAGTAGCAATTTAAGAGGCAGTAAGGTGAGTGGCGTAGGAGAGGGTTCCTTTGGAGTGGCATACTCATGCTCAAATTAAGAAAATGTTTTGTACGTACAGTACCTGGCACCAAGAATATAAACAAATTTTCCCCTACAATTATTCTGAAATGTAATAGGAACAAAATTTTCTTGCTAGAAAGTTAGTTTACGCAACCAATAGATCTCTACAAGGAAAGACAATTGTACATAAATAGAATTGTTTTGACCAACTTGTGGTGTAGCAGCTAGTGTTCTTGGCTATCGTCGTGGAGGTCGGGGTTCGATTCCTGGCTCTGCCAAGAAATATTAATTCAGGTGTGAGAGCTAGAACGGGGTACATTCAGTACCCGTGAGGCAAAGCTGAGAAGAAGAGGATTAAATTCCGTGGTTTCCCCCAAATTCTATTCCTGGCTAATGCTGGAATTGTTCCTAACCTAAGGCCACGGCTGCCCTCTTCCCAATCCTATCCCCCTCCCAAATTTACAAATATACACACTAGTACACCTATCACAATAACACAGGTTATCACACACATTCCACACACATACACTGTTCTATATGACCACGATTTCACAACCCCTAAAATAAGCAACTACAACAACAACAAAAACAGAAATGTTCATTATTGTAGCTTATATGTAAGTGATAATAATACATAACCCTTAAGTAAGTTTTCACACTTAAGTAAACTATCAATCTTGTAGTTTTACATGACCGTTAATCTTGCGATTATGAGCTACATGACCTCCTTTTTACCTGGAATCTGAACTACAGGACATGGCATTTCACTACGAAAATCTCACATGCATTGACGTGGAATCGAAACCTGTCCACTTTGGTAAGAGGCAAGCAGCAAGACTGCTGCGCCACCAAGCCCCCTATCCATAACATAATCACAGTGGTTATTTCACTGTAATCATTGATTAATTGAAAGATGATAATGTGATCTTAATAATATACATAGCTAAAGACAAACAGGTACATTTACCGAACTAACTTGAGGTATCTGTGAAGTCCTGTAACAAGTCAATAAATTTCTAATTCCAGTTGGTTATGAAGTAGGACTAAGATTACAATTATTTACATGGTCATGCCAATGCTGGGCTGTACCCAGCTGCATGGCTAATGCGTGATTAGCATTTGGGTCCCACCCAGACAGATCCACACCTGGCAGTCACACACTGGGTAACTATTTCAAGAATGAGAAGGAGTTTCCTGTTGTATATTAATTTTAGGACATCTTGGTCATTAGCCTCGCGTAGTTCAACTTGTCTGAAAAGCTGTGTTTATGTTCGACGATGTCGAAATGTGTATATTATACGTCAGAGAACTGTATCATAATGATTGTCATTATAGTACTGTTTTCCATTATGATACCGTTTCTCCGGCCAATCAGAGCTCAATTAGGTAAGGTAAGGATACCTTCGCGCATGCGCCCAAAATCCAACATGTCGGACATGAACACAGCATCCTTCTATATAAATTACCGACATGGAAAGTGCACCGTCCATATGTTCGCGTAAATAAACTGGCGAATATGAGACATGAAATAGCACTGTACCATAATATCCACAACTCCTATTTCTACACAGCGCATTGCTTTCAAACGACTTCGGTGACAGTTTGGCTGAATTCTGATGCACATCGGCAGGCAGTAAACATATGGCCTAGTAAGGTAATCTGTGCATATGGCATTGCCAAGCACACACAGCGCATGCGTAGGTTGGTCAGAGAACTTCGAAAACAGATATCAAATCCAACGCTTGCACTCCGATCACAAAATTCAAGTGACTGAATCTCAACAGATATTTATGAATATTTATGTTAAAACATAAGTTATAATTATCGTCTAACATAAACAGTCGTATGCAACTCGTTGCATAATGTACTATTCTGTGATGTCTGTAATGGTGTGTGTAGATGTGAGGTAGGTGCCCCTTGACTTGAAGAAAGGTACTGGTGGTGATGATGATGATGATGATGATGATACTTGTTGTTTTAAGTGGCCGGAATCGAACCTGGTCCACGTTGGTGCGAGGCAGACAGCTTGACCGCTGACTACAGCCAACCACACTCTTAACCTAAGGGATACCAAGGGAGTTAGCGTTTCAATATGGCTGAGCAGTTTGGTTATAAAGAATGATAATTGTACAGACAGAAACAAATTACAGAAGAAGGCACAGGATAAGACTCGAGATTTGTTAAATTTAAATGCAATTTATTTTAAGAGGGTCAACATTAAAACGTTTCTCGGAAAGTTTAAGAAAACTTTTCCATACAAAACGTATTAACGTTTATTTTTAGGTTAAAATGTTTTTTATGAGCCAGTTTTAAGTGGATAATCGGAACGTCTCAAAAAAGATTCAGATGGTGAGCCTTAATTCAAACCTTCATCTTCTTCTTTATCTCAGTCTTTTCCCACATCACGTAGGGTCAGCGTTACTGTTAAATCGAATTTACTCTCCAGATTAGTGGACTCAGCGAGGGAACTCATCTCTACCGCTTCTATGGGCAATGTCCTAGAGCTGGGAACATCTGATTGGAGTGGATACAACTGGGGAGGTATGACCAGCACCGCGTCCAGGCGGCCTCACCTGCAAAGCGAACAGGGGCCTCATGAGGGAAGGGAGGGGAAGATTAGGAGGGAAGCGGGAAGGATACGGCCGTGGCCTTACAGTAGGCACCATCCCGGCATTTGCCCGAACACGAAGTGGGAAACCACTGAAAACCACTTCGAGGATGGCTGAGGTGGGAATCGACCCCCTATACTCATTTGGACCACCCGATGCTATGTAGATCCCGTTCCAGTCCTCATACCACTTTTCAAATTTCGTGGCAGAGCCGGGAATCGAACCCAGGACCTCCGGGGTGGCAGCTAACCACACTGACCGCTACGCTACGGAGGCGACGTTGGATTCTTTCCTTCCATAAATGTGTATCCCATGCTTCCTCCCTCTTCCATACTTTTTCTCTGAGGTCCCCTGCAACCTTGTCTCTCCACCTCATTTCTGGTCTTCCTCTCCTCCTTGCCCCCTCAATTTCCATATTTCCAACTCTTTTCCCCACGTAGTCCTTCTCTCATCTCAGCACATGCCCATACCATCAGAACCTACTCTCTTGAACCTTCTTTCCTATGGGTTCTACTTTCACTGTTCCTCTGATGTAAGCATTCCTCATTCTATCCTTTCTTGCCATCCACTCATCCACCTTAACCCGGGAGTGGTGGCGCGGGGTCTCTTGTGACCTGGCTCAAAATCATGTTGTTCGAGTGTACTTACCTTACCCCGTGGCGCTACTGTCCTTGAAGAACCTTGGCCCGCTCCACCACACAGCGCCAATCTTCTCTATCCTGCGCTCTCCTCCTCCACGATTTAATTCCAAGATCTCGAAGATCCTTCTCCACATCATCCTGCCATCTCCTTCTTGGTCGTCCAGGAAGCCGCCTCCCACTCGGTTTTTCCCGGTACACTTGTTGGGTCTGCCTGTTTTCATTCATTCTTTCTACATGTCCAATCCACCTAATTCTACTCTTTTTAATTTCTGCCACAATCGTTGGTTCCCCATATAAACTGTACACCTCCTTATTAGTTCGTATTCTCCACTCTCCGTTCTCACATACCGGGCCATAAATCTTTCTGAGTACTTTCCTTTCCCATCTGTTCAAAATATCTTCACTTCTCTTTGTCAAAACCCATGTTTCCCATCCATATGTTACCACTGGCCGAATCACCGTCCTATATCTTTATATATATAATTCTTCGACACGTGTGTATGTGACTGAACTCCTCCTAAACGACTGGACCGATTTTGATGAAATTTGGCATGTACATTAGGGTGGGTCCATGTATGGTTTAGATTCACAATCTGACCCGGTAGGTGGAATGAACACAATTTTAGAACCACAATTTACACAAAATTTTAGAACCACAACATACAGTCAAAAACAGTCGTCATGGAAACCACTAGCCTTGGCCTTGGTGAAAGCTGATGTCTTTGGACGGTTTGTCTCTGCACGTTAGAGCCACCTGGTCGCAAACTGTACAACTACCGCCATAACATACACTCCGCCCGTGGCGGAAAGTTGTGTTTTATACCAAAGGTGGCAGTGATGTCGAATTCTACTGTTTGTCTCTGCACGTTGGAGCGTTTCAAAGTCCCGTATGCGTTCATATACCTTTCATCCCATTGCGATGAAACTTGGGTGAGATGTTGAGTGAGCTCCAGGGAAGGTGTTTGGCTTAGTAAATTATTTTACAATAGATAGCGCATGACTAGATTCAACAAATGTGCGACGACGCACGAAGCGTTTCAAGAAGGTCCCGCATGCGTTCAAATACCATTCGTCCGATAGCGATGAAACTTTGGTGAGATGTTGTGTACACTCCAGGGAAGGCTTCTAGCTTAGTAAATTCATTTTACAATAGGTAGCGCACGAGTAGATTCAACAAATGAGCGACGACGTGCGAAGCGTTTCAACAAAATCCCGTATAAGTTTATATACCATTCATCGATTGAGATCAAACTTTGTTGAGTTGTTGTGTACGCTTACCTGAAGGTTTCTAACTTAGTAAATCCATTTCACAGGAGGTTGCGCAAGAGTAGATTCAACAAATGAGGGACGACGGGCGAAGAGTTTCAACAAAGACCAGTATGCGTTCACATACCATTCGTCCGATAGCGATGAAACTTGGGTGATAGGTTGTGCACACTACAGGCAAGGTTTCTGACTTAGTAAATCCATGTTATAATCGGTAGCGCACGAGTAGATTCAACAAATGAGCGACGACGCGCGAAGCTTTTCAACAAAGTCCCGTATGCGTTCATATAACATTCGTCCGATAGCGACTAAACTTGGGTGAGATGTTGTGTACACTTCAGGGAAGGTTTCTGGGTTAGTAAATCCACTTAACAATAGGTATCGCACAAGTAGATTAAAAAAATGAGCGACGACGCGCGAAGTGTTTCAACATAGTCCCGTATGCGTTCATATACCATTCGTCCGATAGCGACTAAACTTGGGTGATTTGTTGTGTTCACTCCAGGGAAATTTTTAGGCTTAGTAAATCCATTTTTCAATAGGTAGCGCACAAGTAGATTCAACAAATGAGCGAAGTCGCGCGAATTATTTCATCATAGTCCCGTATGCGTTCATATACCATTCGTCCGATAGCGATGAAACTTGGGTAAGATGTTGTGTACTCATCAGGGAAGGTTTCTGGCTTAGTACATCACCTTTACAATAGGTATCGCACAAGTAGATTCAACAAATGAGCGACGGCACGCGAATCGTTTCAAACAAGCCCATATGCGTCCATATACCATTCATCCGATTGCCATGAAACTTTGGTGAGTTGTTGGGAACACTTCCGAAATCCTTATAGGCATAGTCAATCCAATTTACAATGGGCAGCGCGCGACTATTTTAAACAAATGAGTGTTGGCGATGCGTTCATATAGCCTTCAATTCATCCGATTGCGTCCAAATTTTGGTGGGTTGTTTGGCTCACTTCCGGGATGGTTATAGGCATAATTAATCCAATTAACAATAGATAGTGCACCAGTAGTTTAAACAAATGAGTGTTGGTGATGCGTTCATATACAATTCATCCGATTGCAATCAAATGTCGGTGAGTTGTTGTGCATACGCCAGGAAACGTTATAGGCATAGTAGATCCAATTAACAATAGATGGCGCGCGAGTAACTTCAACAAAATGGCGTGCGTTTTTTTTTCAACAAAGTCCCACATGCGTTCATATACCATTCACCCCAATGCGATGAAACTTGGGTGAGATGTTGTATACACTCAGGGAAGGTTTCTGGCTTAGTAAATCCACTCAACAATAGGTAGCGCACGAGTAGATTCAACAAATGAGCGACGACGCGTGAAGTGTTTCAACAAAGTCCCGTATGCGTTCATATAACATTTGTCCGATAGCGATGAAACGTGGGTGAGATGTTGTGTACACTTCAGGGAAGATTTCTAGCTTAGTAAATCCATGTTACAATAGGTAGCGCACGAGTAGATTCAACAAATGAGCGACGACGCGTGAAGTGTTTCAAAGAAGTCCCGTATGCGTTCATATACCATTTGTCCGATAGCGATGAAACGTGGGTGAGATGTTGTGTACACTTCAGGGAAGATTTCTAGCTTAGTAAATCCATGTTACAATAGGTAGCGCACGAACGGATTCAACAAATGAGCGACGACGCGCGAAATGTTTCGACAAAGACCCGTATGCGTTCATATACAATCGTCCGATAGTGATGAAACTTTGGTGAGTTGTTGTGTACACTCCAGGGAAGGTTTCTGATTTAGTAAATCCATTTTACAATTGGTAGCAAACGGGTAGATTTAACTAATAAGCGACAGCGCGTGAATCGTTTCAATAAAGTCCCGTATGCGATCATGTACCATTCATCCGAGTGTGATAAAACTTTGGAGAGCTGAGTACAGTCCTGCGAAGGTTCATGAGTTAGTAAGTGCGTTTTTCAATGGGTGGCGCACAAGAAGATTCAACAAATGAGTGACGGCGCGAATTGTTTAAACAAAATCCAGTATGCGTTCATATGCCATTCATCCGATTGCGATGAAACTTTGAAGAGTTGTTGTGTACACGCCAGGAAAGGTTTTCGAGTTAGTAAATCCATTTTACAATAGGTAGCGTACGACTATATTCAACAAATGGGTGACGGCGCTCTAATCGTTTCAGCAGTCCCGTATGCGTTCGTATACCATTCATTTCATTGCGAAGTAACTTTCGTGAGTTGTTGATCACGCTCCCGTGAATGTTTCTGAGATAGTAAATTATTTTTTTACAATGGTTTAGAGGTGGTTAACGGAAAAAGAAGAAACTATTGGGAATCCAAAAGCACTGCACTAACAAAGTCAAAACCCCAACACTTCCTTTGATTGGCAGGACAACGTCTGCCGGGTCAGCTAGTCTTTATATATATAATTCTTCGACACGTGTGTATGTGACTGAACTCCTCCTAAACGACTGAACCGATTTTGATGGAATTTGGTATGTATATTAGGGTGGGTACATGTATGGTTTAGATTCACAATCTGACCCGGTAGGTGGAATGAACACAATTTTAGAACCACAATTTACATACAATTTTAGAACCACAATATACAGTCAAAAACAGTCGTCATGGAAACCACTAGCCTTGGCCTTCGTGAAAGCTGATGTCTTTGGAGGGTTTGTCTCTGCACGTTAGAGCCACCTGGTCGCAACCTGTGCAACTACCGCCATTACATACACTCCGCCCGTGGCGAAAAGTTGTGTTTCATACCAAAGGTGGCAGTGATGTCGTATTCTACTGTTTGTCTCTGCACGTTAGAGCGTTTCTAAGTCCCGTATGCATTCATATACCGTTCATCCGATTGCCATAAAACTTGGGTGAGATGTTGTGTACACTCCAGTGAAGGCTTCTGGCTTAGTAAATCAATTTCACATTAGGTAGCGCACGACTAGATTCAACAAATGAGTGACGACGCGCGAAGCGTTTCAACAAAATCACGTATAAGTTTATATTCCATTCATAGACTGAGATGAAACTTTGATGAGTTGTTGTGTACACTTAAGTGAAGGCTTCTAACTTAGTAATCCATTTCACAGGAGGTTGCGCACGAGTAGATTCAACAAATGAGCGGCGACGTGCGAAGCGTTTCAACAAAGTCCCGTATGCGTTCAAATACCATTCGTCCGATAGCGATGAAACTTGGGTGAGATGTTGTGTACACTTACGTGAGGGTTTCTAACTTAGTAAATCCATTTTACAATTGGTAGCTCACGAGTAGATTCAACAAATGAGCAACGACGCGCGAACTTTTAATCAAAGTCCCGTATGCGTTCCTATATCATTCATCCGATTGCAATGAAACTTGGGTGATATGTTGAGTGAGCTCCAGGGAAGGTGTTTGGCTTAGTAAATCCATTTTACAATAGATAGCGCACGAATAGATTCAACAAATGAGCGACGACGCGCGAAGCGTTTCAAAAGGTGCCGTATGTGTTCAAATACCATTTGTCCTATAGCGATGAAACTTGGGTGAGATGTTGTGTACACTCCAGGGGAGGCTTCTGGCTTAGTAAATCAATTTCACATCAGGTAGCGCACGACTAGATTCAACAAATGAGTGACGACGCACGAAGCATTTCAACAAAATCCCGTATAAGTTTATATTCCATCCATAGATTGAGATGAAACTTTGATGAGTTGTTGTGTACACTTAAGTGAAGGCTTCTAACTTAGTAATCCATTTCACAGGAGGTTGCGCACGAGTAGATTCAACAAATGAGCGGCGACGTGCGAAGCGTTTCAACAAAGTCCCGAATGCGTTCAAATACCATTCGTCCGATAGCGATGAAACTTGGGTGAGATGTTGTGTACACTTACGTGAGGGTTTCTAACTTAGTAAATCCATTTTACAATTGGTAGCTCACGAGTAGATTCAACAAATGAGCAACGACGCGCGAACTTTTAATCAAAGTCCCGTATGCGTTCCTATATCATTCATCCGATTGCAATGAAACTTGGATGATATGTTGAGTGAGCTCCAGGGAAGGTGTTTGGCTTAGTAAATCCATTTTACAATAGATAGCGCACGAATAGATTCAACAAATGAGCGACGACGCGCGAAGCGTTTCAAAAGGTGCCGTATGTGTTCAAATACCATTTGTCCTATAGCGATGAAACTTGGGTGAGATGTTGTGTACACTCCAGGGGAGGCTTCTGGCTTAGTAAATCAATTTCACATCAGGTAGCGCACGACTAGATTCAACAAATGAGTGACAACGCGCGAAGCATTTCAACAAAATCCCGTATAAGTTTATATTCCATCCATAGATTGAGATGAAACTTTGATGAGTTGTTGTGTACACTTAAGTGAAGGCTTCTAACTTAGTAATCCATTTCACAGGAGGTTGCGCACGAGTAGATTCAACAAATGAGCGGCGACGTGCGAAGCGTTTCAACAAAGTCCCGAATGCGTTCAAATACCATTCGTCCGATAGCGATGAAACTTGGGTGAGATGTTGTGTACACTTACGTGAGGGTTTCTAACTTAGTAAATCCATTTTACAATAGGTAGCTCACGAGTAGATTCAACAAATGAGCAACGACGCGCGAACTTTTAATCAAAGTCCCGTATGCGTTCGTATACCATTCATCCGATTGCAATGAAACTTGGGTGAGATGTTTCGTACACTTACGTGAGGGTTTTAACTTAGTAAATCCATTTCACAGGAGGTTTCGCACGAGTAGATTCAACAAATGAGCGACGACGCGCGAAGCGTTTCAATAAGGACCCGTATGCGTTCAAATACCATTCGTCCGATTACGATGAAACTTGGGTGAGATGTTGTGTACACCCTACGGAAGGTTTCTGGCTTAATAAATCCATTTTACAATAGGTAGCCCACGAATAGATTCAACAAGTGTGTGACGGCACGCGAATCATTTCAACAAAGTACTGTATGCGTCCATACACCATTTATCCGATTGCGATGAAACTTTGGTGAATTGTTGTGTACACTCCAGGAAATGTTTCTGTCTTAGTAAATCCAGTTTTTAATAAGTAGCGCACGAGTAGATTCAACAAATGAGCGACGGCGCGCGAATCGTTTCCACAATGTCCCGTATGCGGTCATATATCATTCATCCGATTGCGATCAATCCTTGGTGAATCATTGAGTACACGCCAGAGAAGGTTTCAGGCTAAGTAAATCTATTTTACAATAGGTAGCGCATGAGTAGATTAAACAAATGAGTGACGGCACGCGAATCGTTTAAAGAAAATCACTTATGCGTTCGTATTGTCATTCATCCGATTCCGATGAAACTTTGATGAGTTGTTGTGTACACGCCAGGGAAGGTGTTCAACTTGGTAAATCCATTTTGCAATATTGGTAGCGCACGAGTAGATGTAACAAATGAGTGACGACGCGCGAAGAGTTCCAACAAAATCCTGTATGCGTTCATATACTATTCATCGATTGCGATGAAACTTTGATGAGTTGTTGTGTACACTTACGTGAAGCTTTCTAACTTAGTAAATCCATTTCACAGTTGGTAGAGCACGAGTAGATTCAACAAATGAGTGACAGCGCACGAATCATTAATCCAAATTCCGTATGCGTTAAATGCCACTTATCCGTTTGCTATGAAACTTTGGAGAGTTGTTGTGCACGCTCCAACGAATGTTTCTAAATTAGTTAGTCCAATTCACGATAGTTTAGAGGCAGTTAACAGAAATTGAAAAAAAAAAAAAATTGTGTATTTAAAAGCACTTCAAGAAACAAAGTTACAACACTTTCTTTGAATGGCAGGACAACGTCTGCCGGGTCAGCTTGTCTTTATATATATAATTCTTCGACACGTGTGTATGTGACTGAACTCCTCCTAAACGACTGAACCGATTTTGATGGAATTTGGTATGTATATTAGGGTGGGTACATGTATGGTTTAGATTCACAATCTGACCCGGTAGGTGGATTGAACACAATTTTAGAAACACAATTTTCACACAATTTTAGAACCACAATATACAGTCATAAACAGTCGTCATGGAAACTGCTAGCCTTAGTGAAAAGTGATGCTTTTGGACTTAGCACGCAGAGCCACCTGGTCGCAACCTGTGCAACTACCACCATTACATACACTCCGCCCGTGGCGAAAAGTTGTGTTTTATACCAAAGGTGGCAGTGATGTCGAATTCTTCTGTTTGTCTCTGCACGTTAGAGCGTTTCAAAGTCCCGTATGCGTTCATATACCATTCATCCGATTGCCATGAAACTTGGGTGATAGGTTGAGTGAGCTCCAGGGAAGGTGTTTGGCTTAACAAATCCATTTTACAATAGATAGCGCACGAATAGATTCAACAAATGAGCGACGACGCACGAAGCGTTTCAAAAAGGTCCCGTATGCTTTCAAATAACATTCGTCCGATAGCGATGAAACTTGGGTGAGATGTTGTGTACACTCCAGGGAAGGCTTCTGGCTTAGTAAATCAATTTCACATTAGGTAGCGCACGACTAGATTCAACAAATGAGTGACGACGCGCGAAGCGTTTCAACAAAATCCCGTATAAGTTTATATTCCATTCATAGATTGAGATGAAACATTGATGAGTTGTTGTGTACACTTAAGTGAAGGCTTCTAACTTAGTAATCCATTTCACAGGAGATTGCGCACGAGTAGATTCAACAAATGAGCGGCGACGTGCGAAGCGTTTCAACAAAGTCCCGTATGCGTTCATATAACATTCATCCGATTGCAATGAAACTTGGGTGAGATGTTGTGTACACTTACGTGAGGGTTTCTAACTTAATAAATACATTTCACAGGAGGTATCGCACGAGTAGATTCAACAAATGAGCGACGACGCACGAAGCGTTTCAATAAGGTCCTGTATGCGTTCAAATACCATTCGTCCGATTACGATGAAACTTGGGTGAGATGTTGTGTACACCCTACGGAAGGTTTCTGACTTAATAATTCCATTTTACAATAGGTAGCGCACGAGTAGATTCAACAAATGTGTGACGGCACGCGAATCGTTTCAACAAAGTACCGTATGCGGCCATATACCATTTATCAGATTGCGAAGAAACTTTGGTGAATTGTTGTGTACACTCCAGGAAATGTTTCTGTCTTAGTAAATCCAGTTTTTAATACGTAGCGCACGAGTAGATTCAACAAATGAGCGACGGCGCGCGAGTCGTTTCCACAATGTCCCGTATGCGGTCATATATCATTCATCCGATTGCGAACATACCTTGGTGAATCATTGAGTACACGCCAGAGAAGGTTTCAGGCTTAGTAAATCTATTTTTCAATAGGTAGCGCATGAGTAGATTCAACAAATGAGTGACGGCAGGCGAATCGTTTAAAGAAAATCACTTATGCGTTCATATGTCATTCATCCGATTCCGATGAAACTTTGATGAGTTGTTGTGTACACGCCAGGGAAGGTGTTCAACTTGGTAAATCCATTTTACAATATTGGTAGCGCACGAGTAGATGTAACAAATGAGCGACGACGCGCGAAGCGTTCCAACACAATCCTGTATAAGTTTATATACCACTCATCGATTGAGA
Source organism: Meconema thalassinum (assembly GCA_946902985.2). Taxonomy (NCBI): domain Eukaryota; kingdom Metazoa; phylum Arthropoda; class Insecta; order Orthoptera; family Tettigoniidae; genus Meconema; species Meconema thalassinum. The sequence goes on from OX336388.2 coordinate 353,440,194, forward strand.
TGGAACTTAGATGAGTTGTTGTGTACACTTAGGTGAAGGTTTCTAACTTAGTAAATCCATTTCACATGAGGTTGCGCAGGAGTAGATTCAACAAATGAGCGACGACGTTCGAAGCGTTTCAAAAATGTCCCTTATGCGTTCAAATGCCATTCGTCCGATTACGATGAAACTTGGGTGAGATGTTGTGTACACCCTACGGAAGGTTTCTGGCTTAATAAATCCATTTTACAATAGGTAGCGCACGAGGAGATTCAAAAAATGTGTGACGGCACGCGAATCATTTCAACAAAGTACCGTATGCGTCCATATACCATTTATCCGATTGCGATGAAACTTTGGTGAATTGTTGTGTACACTTCAGTAAAGGTTTCTGGCTTAGTAAATTCATTTTAGAATAGGTAGTGCACGAGAAGATTCAACAAATGTGCGATAGCACGCGAATCGTTTCAACAAAGTCCTGTATGCGTTCACATACCATTTATCCGATTGCGATGAAACTTTGGTGAATTGTTGTGTACACTCCAGGGAAGGTTTCTGGCTTAGTAAATCCAGTTTTTAATAAGTAGTGCACGAGTAGATTCAACAAATTAGCGACGGCGCGCGAATCGTTTCCACAATGTCCCGTATGTGGTCATATATCGTTCATCCGATTGCGATGAATCCTTGGTGAATCATTGAGTACACTCCAGAGAAGGTTTCAGGCTTAGTAAAACTATTTTACAATAGGTAGCGCATGAGTAGATTCAACAAATGTGTGACGGCACGCGAATCCTTTTTTAAGAAAATCCTGTGTGCGTTCATATGTCATTCATCCGATTCCGATGAAACTTTGATGAGTTGTTGTGTACACACAAGGGAAGGTGTTCAACTTGGTAAATCTATTTTACAATATTGGTAGCGCACGAGTAGATGTAACAAAAGAGTGACGACGCGCGAAGCGTTCCAACAAAATCCCGTATGCGTTCATATACTATTCATCGATTGCGATGAAACCATGATGAGTTGTTGTGAACACTTACGTGAAGCTTTCTAACGTAGTAAATCCATTTCACAGTTGGTAGAGCACGAGTGGATTCAACAAATGAGTGACAGCGCACGAATCATTTAAACAAAATCCCGTATGTGTTATATGCCATTTATCCGACTGCGATGAAACTTTGGAGAGTTGTTGTGCACGCTGCCACGAATGTTTCTAGATTAGTTAATACATTTCGCGATAGTTTAGAGTCAGCTAACAGAAATTGAAAAACCTATTGTGTATCCAAAAGCACTTCAAGAAGCAAAGTTACAACACTTTCTTTGATTGGCAGGACAACGTCTGCCGGGTCAGCTAGTATTATTATATTGTTAGAGTGTGCTTGTTTCTAAACTTAGAGACCTTGGCTGCCACATATCTCTCCCCACATTCCTTGCTGTTAGTCTGAGATCAGTAATATTGTAGTGAAAGGTGTTCAGTGTTAGAAAGAGGGAGTATTGTCAAGCAGTGCGTGTTAGAGAACTCCATAGTTGATTTATTGAAAGCCTGCTTTTTCGAAAGTTTTGTATATATTGGTTGAATTGTTCCTTGGGTGTTTCATCCTAATAATTAGTTCCGTGAATTCATTGGGTGTATCAAATTTGTTTCATAACCTGTGCTAGTGTGATACATATTGATTCATGTATATTGTTTGGTAACCTATGTTGTGGAGCTAATATGCATTCATTTTCAATAAAATACAGTATTATGCAATTGAGTTAATAAACCCAATACATCAATCTTCTTATTATTATTATAATTATTATTTTTCCTCCTAGTGTTGTCCCGCTGGTGCAGGGTTGCTTTTTTGGTCAATGACCTCCGTTTTGTCCGGTTTCGTGCGTCAGCTGGATTTAGGCCGGTAATTTTTAAGTCACCATTTATTGTGTCTTGCCAACGCTGCTTCGCTCATCCTCTGGGGCGTTGACCTTAAACCTCAAAATTAAGGACAGAGTTAGTAACAGTATCAGGCGATGCACGCAGGGCATGGCCATACCATTGGAGCCGTTTCTCTCTCATGTTGTCCACAATTGGGGCGACACCCATTTGGTCTCGAATTGTGTCGTTTCTGACATGGTCAATAAGGGAGATGCCCATTGTCTAACGGAGCATTCTCATTTCCATGGCGTGTAGGTGACGTTCTGAAATTGTCGTATGGTCGACATTCAGCTCCATACAGCGCAACTGGCCGTACCACTGTCTGATATATCTTGGCAAACCCAATACCTAATCAATGTATGATACATTAAACTTTGTAATTTAGTTTTCAGAGCAAGTCCCGTCATAGGGGTCAGAAAGTCTCCCACGCCACCTTTCACGTTACATCAACGAACGCCACCTTTCCAGGGTTAACATTCTCAATTCTGTCACTTCCATCTTTCACCCTTGGACTTTTTTATCGACCAAGTTACTGCACTATAGTGTACTCAATTGTCATCATATGGAACATGTGTTCGTATCCCAGCTAACTCACGGTCTTTCGAGGTATGGGACGTTCCTGCCCACCATACGACCACATGTTCAGGATTTGAGTCTGTCAGGTAACTACTCTACATGAAAGAAACAACATATTCCTAAATACAACATTTAATGATATAAAATCATGGCTATACAACAAAAAAAACAAGCAAAGGATAATTTACATTTACTTCCCACAATGAAAATCAAGGTTATTTGTGAGTCTCTTCTTAATTAGTACTTCACTGCACTCAAATCTATTTCTAGCATCCTATCAGTGATACTTTCAGACTTCTACGAGTATCCATAGTGTTCTTTACGTGGCACAATTTAACATATACTGGAGTATCACAACACCATAGTCATATTACTTTAAATGACATTAATTCTTCAATAATTAAACATTAATCCCTTTCTTACGGGCAGGAATAGCAAGCTTAGTTATGGAAGGAAGGGTCGAGGACAAGAACTGTAGGGGTAGACCAAGGTTAGAATATGTTAAACAGATTGCATCGGATGTAGGGTGTGGTAGCTATGTAGAGATGAAACGATTAGCTCAGGACAGGGAGGTATGGAGGGCTGCATCAAACCAGTCAAAAGACTGAAGACTCAAACAACAACAACGGGCATTTACTTTCATTAACATAAATTCATTATCTTATGCCTTTATTAACCAGTGTTGTGTCATGTGAATCGTCTTCCTTTTTCCCATCAATATGAAACGCTAAAAGTGGTACGTTTTCCCTTCCAAAATACACATGGATAGAAATGTTTATAGTTTCACCATACAACGATTTTCTGGGTCTGGTCGAAATTATTATCGTTACAAACGTATCATGTCATTGAAATCACCTACCCTTCTGCATAAATTAGTGTGAACTGGGCAAAAATGCACTTTAAAAAGATGCCTATATTTATTTGGTTCAGCGTTCCTCCTCAGAGAATAACTGGGTCAAATATTATCCGATCACAATGATCCAACAAGATATGTGTGTTGAAACACATCATTTAATTCAATTGGCATCATCACAACAATCATATCTTAAATACATTTCGAAATATCGAGATTCTTCAGTTTCCCACTATGCTTCTAAAATAAAGGGACCAGGTCAATAGACCTCCCTTCCAAGCAGGCAATAAAATTAGTTCCAGCTGGCTGAGCAAGATGGCCGCCGTCCTCGTGGTCTACATACCACCCCCCTCTGGCTGCTAGCAAGGTCATCTTTGTTTACAATTGCAGTACAATGGAGTTACACTGAGTGTTGCCTCTAGTAATTGAGTCATTCTAATTATTTAACACCTACATTTATAGTGTAATGGGCTCAACTCGGCTCCTAATTAACATTCATGGCAGGGGATGGATCATGTAATAGCCTTGCCGTTCTGTGGCGATACAAGTGGCTTCGGGCGCGCATCACGATTGAGAATCCAAGATTTCTCATCAGCAGCTGCCTAAAATAATATAAGGAAATCTGCGTTTCCTATCCGACGAATTTGATTCTTACCTCTCAAGGCAGATCAATTAATACATGGCTCACGCAGGGTCTCGAAGAGTGTCCCTCATGGCACAATTCCTGCAAGCGTTGGATACAGATAGCATCCGATCCACTTCGCTGCGAAAATACAAGTATGCTCCACGGCAATACTAACTCGTAGATTAGCCAACTTTTCCCCTAACGTGCAAGCTATGTTAGAATGGTCCCCGCAACTTCATTGACGTAAATCACTTGATTCTACGTTACCTTGCTCGCGGTATGCGGCTCAAACAATACTTCTCATAGATGACTCAATTATTAAAGCACTCACGTCCTCTCTGCAATTATTCTTAAGCCAAAGCTTTAAGTAGCTCCTAAACAAGCCTAAATTTACTGGCTTACATTACCTTAATGGTTCTCAAATACAATCCAGAGAATTGACCATATTAAATATTCATTCCCCACTTCACTGACACTGAAAAACTCTCATATCTCGATCTATTTTACGTTACTTTCTTACTGTTTACAAAAATACAGTATATTTACTTTAGACATGACACACTTTGTACGTTCTTTAGGCCTGAATTGCCTATTACTTTACTTATTACTGTTACCGACCCCAGATTATTATTATTATTAATATTTAACGTTACCGTTACATTCATCACTCTCTTAGGCCTGAATTGCCCTAAACAAATCACCTTCCAAGCCATATTCTATCAAAATACGAGTGGTGAAAGCTCGTACATAAGTGACTGTTACATCTTAGTCTTAAAGTGATGCTTCGTTGTATGGTGAACTATCTAATTAGATTAACATTGTAAATTTGTACTCACTTGTCATTTTCGCTGGATTATTCCAGCACACCAGCCACGAGCCTACCATGATGCTTGGCCTAAGCCATCATGCTATATCTCACACGACACATGGTAATAATATTTTTATCACTGGCTTTTCTCATTTCAACACAATACATATTATTTCACAATACACATAAACACTTTTGAAATCACTGTAATAAAACTTATATACACTTCTCGCACCATTTCACATGTGGATCCTTAATTGGACTCCTACTAACGCCTGACCTCAGAGATGCGATGCAGCTACGACAACCGCTGGTCTCCGTGAAAGTCTATCTTGCGTGTGTGTGCGTTCGATTCTCGTCACCTTCAATACTGTTCAGTTCACTGTCACGTTCATTGTGATGCCTTCCAGGCTCCCATAATTGTAGTGATCTTGATGATAATGTGTCATTTATAACTATGACAATACCTCCTGGTATATTCACTGTCCACAAACATCCTAAATTATTCCTACGCTGTAGCGACTTTATACTTGCGTATGATAATGGATAAATATCTGCCGTAGATTAAATCTTATGCGATTCATGATTACTATTAAGAAGCTATATGATGCGCTTTCATTGTTCTTCAAATATACTTGAGCGTCGATACTTTAACATTCCGCGCACTTTCTGGCAGCGTTTTAGTTACGTGTTGAGTCAAGACGAACTGGAGATGAACTGGCGATGGTCTCGCTGCTCCCCCTGTATAAAGGTTTCTCGTAAAATGTAGTCCACTGGACATACGGGAACGACTCCTTTCTTGAAATAATGCATTTCCATGCAAAGTGACGTATACACCCCGTTTGTCTAGGTGTGGAAGCCCCATAATCACTCGCGTGCAAGCGATCGCTTCGGCCAATTAATTACAATTAATTGCCTTCTTCCATAGCGTCATGACGCCACCATGGTAAATCCCCTCGTGCGGGTCTCAAAATCATTCCTCTCGCGAGTAGGCTCTGTGTTCACAGGCTTATTTCAAGATATAGGCTTTAATTTAGGTGTGAGACCACTCCTAAATTATCTCTCCTAGAATATATTCACCTGGGTGTACTTTTAACTTGATTTCGATGCTCCAATTGGCTGCAATCAATTAATTTCCGTGGGCTATTACCCCCACTCCGGTCTCAAGCGTTGTCTATTGGTGAACCCCAGAGTCATTAATTTTGAGCTGTCTTGGCCGTCCAGACGAAATGAGTTCCTTCGGCGTCACTAATCCACGCCCCTCTGCTGGCTGCGATTAGTCAACTGTCAAGCTGGTTTGCTTTCATGCTTCTATGCTTCCAAAACGTACATATAACTGCATTTTCTTACAATATTCACATTAAACAGCTATGATATTCACATTCTAGCCGTGAAATCATGCTATTGTGATTATATGTCATTATAACTCTCATTGCTCTTCGGGTTCCCTGTAGCTGTTCCCCCTCCGAGATCAATGGTTCGACTCTAGGCAGAATCATGGGCCTGGTCTTCTCTGATAAGACCCGAGTTCGATGCCAGTGTGCCGTGTCCTATTGGGCAGAATAGAGCATCGCAGGCCTCACCACAGATTTGTAGATTTTTCTCTTCAGCCTGCAGCTGACCTTCTTATCACACAGTTCACACTTTCATACAAGGATTGAAATCCCCCCCATGGCAATAACGGGAATCGAATCCTAGCCTAGGTGCAGAAAACTACCATAGCTTACTTCCCGCTAAACCACGACGCGACGGCGGTATAGTACTATTAAGTCCGTGTTTCATATAGATTATTGTGCGGGCTTTGTAGGGGTCTGATGAGGGACTGTGCTTCGCGCTAACAGCAACCACATATGGGACTTTGCGGCGAGGGCACGTGGAGCTACCACACATCGCTTATGAATGGTCAGTGGGTGGCCCTTCGCCACGTTCGCATACAGAGAGAACAGTGCTCTTGCATTGTGTACAAACGGGTGGAGATAGAACAACCAAAATTACTTGTTAAAAAGACACGGACAGTCAGTCTGAAAGACTGGACTTAATATCATTTTAAATGCTAGCAGCCAAGTACCAAGAAGGCAGTGCGAGAACAGAGTTTCAATTTTCTATTTTGTTTCTTCACTGCCTACTTGATTGTTCTCGCACTGCCTTCTTGAAACTCTGTTCTCGCACTGCCTTCTTGAAACTCTGTTCTCGCACTCTCTTCTTGGTACGTCACACACCTTAGTGCAGTCTCGGTACATTTCGTCCCGTCACCGTAACGTAACGCCAGACCCCAGATAAAGTCGATATAATCATTTAAAATTATAAAAGCGACTTCAGTGGCGTAGTTGGTAGCATGCTGAATTGCTGTGCCCAAGATCGCGGTTTCAAACCCGGCCGAAGTCGTCGGAATGTTCCACTTGTAGAGAATTTAATTCTTTAGGTTTAAAAGGTATAAATGTTCCTTTGCGATGCACCGATCCAATGTTATAAGCCAAAAATTAAAAAGAAAAGGACTTTTGAGCAAACCCAACATATTTGGTCCCATTTTATTGGAGAAAATCGAACCCAGCTCAGGAATGCCACGAGGTCGCCAACTATCAAACTCTCCACCCGTGAGATTTTGAGAATATAGTGCTATCTAGGGTGCAGCTCTCATGTTGGAACTGAAACTTCCTGCCAGTTTAGGGTCTGTTACACAAGGCAGAGGATTCAGAGAGTAGTTCACTGGAGGTTCGCTAGTAGAAGAGCACATATAATATCTTGCTTTATAGCAGTGTTTCCCAAACTGTTGTGTGTGTGTACCACTTTAAGAGATGATAATCTCTCGCTTACCACTTAATGGTTGGGAGATATAGTAACTACAACCCCCACCACCACAACGCAGCAGACCAAAAGATGAATTGTAAATTGTGTTTTAGAGTTAAAGTTCAAATAATAAAAAGAGTGTCCAGTTGTTTTATTATTTATTACAATAAGTTTTCAACTCAAACATTCAGAAATGACACTTAAAATAATATTAATAAGAGAAGTCTTAATAATAAAACATAAAAACCGAAGTTCAACTAACAACTTCAGTGTGAAGGTGATGATGATAATTGTTGTTTTAAGGGGCCTAACATCGAGGTTATTGGCCCTCAGTGTGAAGGGTGAGCTTGAAGATTAGAAGCCAACTTAGGAATGTCTGGTTGAGGATTGCTGAGTCCCAAACGAAGATCGTTTTCCACTGTAATGAGCCTATTCTGGTATTTAATCTTGAGATAAACAAGTGAATAAAATGCAGTCTCACACAAGTACGAAGTAGGGAAAGGCAGTAAAATTCGAATTGCTTTGTCAGCTATGTCTGCATAGTCTGCACGCCTCTAAACCCAAAAATTCACAAGAGCCAGTTTTGAAAAAGTGTCCCTTAGTTCTGAATCACAATTCAGTTCATAAAACTGCTCCTTATCTTTGGCCTTAGAGTCCTCCTCTAACATATCAATGTTTATATATGTTTACATTTTATATTTTTATAATTTTCCTAACGTGTCTAATATTTTTTAATATTTTTCGTAACATCAGCGCCTACCACTGCAGCATTACGAGCGTACCACCAGTGGTACACGTACCACAGTTTGGAAACGCTGCTTTATAGGATACATAAACAGCGTTTGAGAGGTTAACATGTCCTATCCGGCTAAGCTATGAAGTCACAATGTCATTAGGATAAATTCATGTGTGCTGAGTTGTGTCCATTTGATCTTGCCAATTATATTATCTAAGACGAAAGAGTGTGGGCATGAGGTAGGCGGGGACTTTATCAATGAACTCGTCTGGCGCACCTCGGACTACGAAGGAGAGTGACCGCGTGTCAGGGTCACCTACAGTAGTCTAGCGTGCTTCTCCTGGCAGAAGAACCCACCAACATGTCGAGTCTGTCCTCCGACTAGAGGTGTCATCAAAAATAACTGTATGTCCACGTCTTATTACTCCCGTTTTCAACGGGGTCGGGATTGAGATGCGATGAAAGGCTTTGTGGTGGGTGGGTTATACGGCCAGATACCCTTCCTGATGCCAACAATGAGATTAATTAATGAGAGAGAAAAATGATAATAATGTTACTGGTTCTACGGTCCTTTTAACAACTGCGGTTTTTAGAGATGCCGGGTTGCCGAAATTTTGCGCCGAAGGGGATCTTTAACATGCCAGTAAATCTACTGACATGGCTACCTCAAATTTGCGCACCCACAAATGCCAGCTGGGAGCGCCAGGATTTGATGATGCAAACTTGGGCCCAGCAAGCGAGAACGTTACCGCTGAGCCGCGCAGCCAGCCTTGAGATGAAATGAATAAAGTTGAAAGGAACTGGGCAAGGAGTTGGAAGGAAGCGGCCGTGGTCTATTAGAATGGTCCATCCCAGCATTTGCCTGGACTTGAAAATCGGGAAACCATTACAAGGACGGTCGACGGTGGGGCTCGAACCCACGTCTATAAAGTTCACAGAAGCCGTCGGATTCCTTTAAGAGCGTTAAAAATCCCTCAGTATGCCTTCCTTCGGAGGGGAAGTAAAGCTGGCGGTCCCATGTCATAGATTTATGGCATGTTAAAGAACCTTCCACTAATTACACCTGTGTGAAGCTAAATTGTATAGGTTAGGAATGTAAACAACGCTCTTAGGTTTCTATGTTCTTTGCCAAGAGCCGACTGCGGTGGCGTCTTGTAGCTAAGTTCTGAACTAGCCTAGTAGTCGTTGACGGTGGCGTTTGGCGGCAAAAGTAGGAACTATTTGAAAAATTCAAAGTTGCAGTCCGTACTTGAATTAAAAAACAGATACACACACTAATACAGCCATCACAATTAACACCTGTTATCAGATAGATTCTACACACACCCAATGTACACGGGGCTACATGACCGCGTTGTCGCAGCCCCTAAACTGAGGAACCAAGCAACCAACCAAAGTTCGCAGAAAACTGGGCCCCATGGTCTAGCACTGCGCCTTAGCTAGCGTAGCTACCAGGTTCGATTGTCATCAACAATAATGATTATTACAATACATTGTATTATATTGAATGCAACGAAATGTAATAATATCACTGCAAAACTTTTTAGCACACTCACATCTGTGCATATTCTCTTACTGATTGTGTTCTTTTGGTGCAGTGTTATACGTGATACCAATCACAGGGTTGTTTACATAGTTCACATTGGCATTCTGTATTTCGATCATGAAAGGATGTATTGCTGCAGATGAATGAAGGATCGTGTGGCCTCCGGAGAGACCGAGTGCAGATCTTTCTATTTGACGTCCTTGGGCGACCTGCGCATTGTAATGAGGATGAAGTGATGATGAAGACGTCACATACACCCAGTCCCCGAGCCACGGGAAATCTCTGATGGCCCGACCGGGAATTGAACCCGGGAAACTTCGGGCCAAAGCCTAGCGCACTAACCAACCATTTAGCCTCTGTGCCGGACATTGTTGCAGATAAGATGGTGCAAGCCATGAGCTGCCAATCTTGTGAAGATGTGTCGCATCTCGAAATTTGCCTTTGTCCATCAACAACACAGCAGTGTTAATAAAACATGGAGCTGATGACCATGATGTTCCGCCCCCCCCCCCCCCAAAAAAGAACACCAATCACCATTTCAACTTAAAAACATCTGCGGGTTGGAGTAGGCCTACACATTGAGACTCCCAGACCTAAAATTCTTGGATTTGATTTACGCTTCTGTCAAGAAATATAATTCGTGTGTGAGGGTTAGAAAAGGGTATACACAGTGCTGTAGTTGGGAAAAAAATTTAGGCGGTACTAACCAAAGGAGGTTCCAGATGGACTTGTTGAGTGGGTCACATTTTCGACACGCTGTTTCTTCAGATGATCTTCTTCCTGATCTGAGCGATTAGAACAATACTTCTAGTCCTCAGTTTCTTTTCGTTTTCTGTGCTGCTTTGCTTGGTCTGAGAACCTATATGGGATTTACAGTAGGGCTATTTTATACAGATTTAAAATGGTAGTTGAACCGGTACGCTTATAACGAGTCTGGATTTTAGGGGGTACGCCGTACCGGCCCGTACCGGCCCAACTACAGCACTGGATATACAAAACCTCGTGAGGCAAATCTGAGAAGAAATTTGCATGAATTCCACTTCACCTGTGCCACAGGTAGTTTTCCGTCGTTTATGACTCTTATGTCAGGCAAATGCTGGGACTGTTCAGGCCACGGCCGTATCTTCCAAATCCTCACAATTACAAATGCCTGTAGTAGACAGGCATCACAATTGACACATGTTATCACACAGATATCAGTCCCCCTCCCAGGGGCTCACATCTAGCGGAACGTGGGTTGGCAACCACGGGACCCCAACTGAGTCAGGGATTTCTTCCTCTTACTTGTGCCGAGCTCCTCTACGTCTCCTTTCCTGCCGACCTCCCTTGGTTAACTCTTGTTCTTTTCCAACCCCGACGGTATTAGGGTATCCGACGCCCAGGGACCTCTATCATCTTTCCTGATCCCTCCTTCTTCGAGGGGTCAGACCTCTTGTTTTCTTTTCATTATATTTCCTTTTTCTTTACGATTTCCGCACTGTTTTTGTTAATTGGCTCCCCATGTATCTAAATTCCATTTAGCGATTTTTTTGCTTCTACACTCCATTTTGTAGGTATTTTCAATATACGTTGAATTTTGTAAGTCTTTTCGATCTAAATTGCATTTTGTGAGTGTTTTCAACCTCAATTGCATTTTGTAAGGATTGACAATCTAAATTGCTTTTTAGTAAGTCTTTCAAAATAGCAGATGGGACTTTTGTGAGTATTTTGAATTTCAATTGCATTTTGTATTTTCAACCTAAACCGCTCTTTGCAAGTATTTTAAATTTGCCTATAATGGCAATAATTAAGACACGAGTAGGTTTATGAAACGAGCGAAACGAGTTTTATAATTTCCATACGAGTGTCTTGTTTACCATTATGGGCAAGTTCCATACGACTGTTTATGTTCGACGATAATTATAACTTTATTTTATATTCGAACAGAAATATTCACAAATATCTGTCGAGATTCAATCACCTGAGTTTAGTTTAGTGAACAGAGTGTATGCGCTGTGTTCCCAGTTAGGATCAAAGACCTTCTCAATGTCATACTTCCAAGGCTTTGAAACATTGTTTATTGTACATTAGGGATATTCTGAAGTAGCGCCATAAGATAGCACAAAGGTACTATGTGGGATTATTCTGTTATTTACTTCAAATAACACAAAGTAGCCTAGGCTGTTACAAACGCTTTAAAATAAAAATGTATCGTATTATCAAGTTGTTATTTTGCAAATTCGATGCGTATAGAATGTCAATGGTATGCAAATCAATGGAGTCACACATAGAACAGTCTTGACATCTGGCGGAAAAGTTTCGCTTAAGGAATCCATTTAACGAAAAGAGAGCTGTATTATAATTTGCGTGGAACTAATGTCATACGCCTACTTCCTCCATGACGTTCTAGTGTGTTTATGTCAACAACAGCATTTACTATAATTGTCAGCGAAATGTGTAGAAATTGGAATTGCGGATATTAAGGTACAGTGCTATTTCTTTTGAAATTTTTCCCAGTTTGTTTGTGCATTGCAACCACAATGGATGATCCAATATAGGCTACATTGTCAACTTTCAAATCATGTAATTCATGTCCGACATGTTGGATTTTGAGTACAGGTGAGAGCTATCCTTACCTAATTGGTCAATGAATGAAAATATTGAGCTCTGATTGATCGTAAAAACTGTGTTAAAATGAAAAGTAGTACTTTAATGACCCCCATTATGAAACAGTTTTCTGACATATAATATTTATATATCGACATCGTCGGCAATAATTTTGTATTATTTAATTAATAGATCTAGACATTTTCAGGTAGTGCTAACAAGTACAGTATTTTAGGTCGTAAAACAGTCTTGGTAATATTGTCAAGAAATCCGTTATTTTATGAAGTCTCTGGAAGAAGTAATCAAAGTTTAATTTTGCTTCAGTAACACTTACCATGTTACCTTCCATTCTGGATAAATGTTGAGTTGTACATACCTATTATTTCAAAGAAATAACGTTCGTGATGTCACCTTGTTATTAGTCTTCCTCATATATAGGATTGTAATAAGAATGGTAGTTTACATAGTCTATCGTAACTCTTCCAAAGCTTAATTTGAACCTATCGAAAGTATCATAAGGCAATTCAAAGCAGTAAATCGACCATGAAATAATCAAAATAAATATATTATTATAATTTGAATGGGAACAACTTATAATATAATTTAAGTTCGACGCTGTCGAAATACTAATAGCATATATCAGAAAACTATGCTATTATGGGGGTAAATAAAGTATTGTTATCATTATGAAACAGTTTCTCCAACCAATCAGAGCTCAAGATTTTCATTATGAAACAGTTGTGTGATCAATTAGGTACCTGATAGCTTCACACATGAACACAAAATCCAACTACAATGGTTGATCCGATATCCAATTTGAACTTTCAAATCATGTAATTCATGTCCGACATGTTGGATTTTGAGCGCATGCGCGAAGCTATCCTTACCTAATTGGTCAATAAATGAGCTCTGATTGGCTGGAGAAACTGTGTCGTAATGAAGTATAGTACTATAATGACCCTCATTATGATACAGTTTTCTGGCATATAATATTTACAGATCGACATCGTCGAACATAAAGGTGTATTATTTAAAATATACGGTACAATATATTTTAATTAATTAAATGTCTGTTTTGTTTCTGTGAGAGCATAGTGAATGGAGCGAATTACATGGATTAATCGACAAAACAGTTAATCAATTATTTGACCTACCAATTAAGGGGTGAAACGCACAATCGATTAATCGTTATTTTTAGCAATTATTCTATTTTCTGCTGAAATAAATCGATTGAAAGTACCAGCTATAATTTTATTTCATTTCAAAATGCCTCACAACATCTCACAACTAAGATATACAGTAGAACAGTTAAGGAATACATTATTGCACCGTTATCACATAAGGGTTAGACAAACAGAAACAATACCCATCTTATTGCCACTGAAATACGAGACAAAATGATTGCCATCAACAAGTTGAACAAGATTATATATTGGCTTTCACGGCCGGTGAATTAAAACTCAGCAATTCTTCTAGGGTTGTGACGTGTCTTGTGTGGGGTTTCGCCTAGGACACCAAGCTGGCTCATCGGCGGGCTCTTGGTGTCCCCGCCCGGACCCCCACTGGAGTAACGAACTGTGCGCTACCTCCCTTTATATAGAGTGCAACTGCACTCCTTGACTGCGAGAACTAAAAGCTCAAGCAGCCTGAACCCCCCCCTACGAATGCTTCCAAAAACATGGTATATTGGCTTTCACGGCCGGTGAATTAAAACTCAGCAATTCTCAGCACAAACCTAGAAGAATTGCTGAGTTTTAATTCACCGGCCGTGAAAGCCAATATACCATCTTTTTGGAAGCCTTCATAGGGGGGTTCAGGCTGCTTGAGCTTTTAGTTCTCGCAGTCAAGGAGTGCAGTTGCACTCTATATAAAGGGAGGTAGCGCGCAGTTCGTTACTCCTGTGGGGGTCCGGTCGGGGACACCAAGAGCCCGCTGATGAGCCAGCTTGGTGTCCTAGGCGAAACCCCACACAAGACACGGCCCAAACCTAGAAGAATTGCTGAGTTTTGAACAAGGTTACTTTACAAAGGATTGAAGGACACACAGGACTCTGGGGGAATGGGAGAGCTGACTATCTCGCCAGGATTGCTGCCAGCCATAGAACTGCAGTAGATTATAAATCGCCACCCCTAAACCAGGCAAAAAAGTACTATACAAATATCTGGAACTCCATATATACCAATTCAGAAGACTCCTTACATACAAAATTATTCCTTCCTAATATACCACACAGACTTTCATCATCTCTCTGGCCCAACTTCAAACCACCCAGTTTATCACAAATCATGGTCGCTTCAAATTCTATCTTCATAAAATGATCATTATTGATTCACCAATTTGCAGCTGCCAGGAAAAATCTCAACAGACGGCTCGTCACCTGTTGACTGATTGCACCACGTACTCGGGAGTACGACCAACTGTACTACGATCATTACCACTGCATACTATTATGAAACACCACTGGAATACTGTCGAAATAACAGAATTTATAAAAAAATCTTCCACTCGCTTCAATAATATTAGGCCTATTCATGTTAATTTTGCATTTAAAACTGTAAATATCCCGTGATATACCTGTAGGTGAAACACGGGCCTTAACTATATTAAAATAAATAAATTTAAAAAGAACAGTTTTTTGTTACGACTGGTGACTTCTACAACTTTCTAAGTAGCTTCTTTTTTTTACGTTTTCTTTGGTTGGGGAACTAAATAAAGATTGGTTGGTTGGTTCCTTAGTTTAGGGGCTGCGACAACGCGGTCATGTAGCCCCGTGTACTTTGGGTGTGTGTAGAATCTGTCTGATAACCGGTGTTAATTGTGATGACTGTATTAGTGTGTGTATCTGTTTTTTTAATTCAAGTAGGGACTGCAACTTTGAATTTTCAAATAGTTCCTACTTTTGCCGCCAAGCGCCACCGTCAACGACTACTAGGCCTAGTTCAGAACTAGCTACTAGACGCCACCGCAGTCGGCTCTTGGCAACGAACGTAGCAACCTAAGAGCGTTGTTTACATTCTTAACCTATCCAATTTAGTTTCACACAGGTGTAATTAGTGGAAAGATCTTTAACATGCCATACATCTATGACATGGGACCGCCGACTTTACTTCCCCTCCGAAGGAAGGCATACTGAGGGATAAATAAAGATTAATGGCTCCTTTAATATTGAATAAAATGTTACGAAGATATATACCATTATGTTTCTGTTGAGGGAAATGCATGACATCGACCCCACTTAATATCCCTGGGGCTTACGATTGTGTTTATAAATCGCTTTGAGAAGAGATTTATGTGAATGTCTACGTCGCGCCGGCTTAAAACGCTGAAACCAAATACGAGCAATCTTTCTGTCATGTGGACACATTAATGCATAAGGGCAAATGTTTTAGATAAAAAAAGAGGGAGCATTATGTCTGCCAATGATCGAAAAGACGTGGGTTGAAGCGGGGAATTAACCGATTGTCATGGCGGGACAGACACTTATCTGAATATATTCCATCGAATCTCTCAGACAAGGAAAACCAATACCGTACGACCATATAATTTAAATAATCACCTCGATGACGTGGAATTGGTACTTCCGAATTGCCAAGCACGTGTGATGGGGAAATTTCTGATTAATTCTGACATTCTGACATGCATGACATCGTTGCCAACATGATTTTACGCTCGTTGATAAATCAAATGTAATATTTTATTTCTTATGTATGGATTCATCTTTGGAATGTATCTTAAATGCTAAGAAAAGTAGGCTCTTTAGTTCGTCACGGAACTACTTGTTTTATTTCGAACTCCTCAATAATTGAGGTTATTATTGTACCCTTTAGGAGCTTTGTGACATTGTGGTCCTGCATCCCCGTATACTTGGGTGTGTATGGAATCTGTTTGATAACCTGAGTCATTGTGATGGCTGTAGTAATATGTGCATTTGTAATTCAGGCTAGGATTCCGAAGGACACGGCCGTAGCCTCGAGTTAGGAACCACCCCGGCGTTTACCTGAAGCAGAAGTAGGAAACCACGGAAAACTACTTCATTAATGGCATTAGTTGTTGTTTTAAGGGGCGGCACAGCGAGGTCTACTTCAATGGTGGCTGAAGTGGCCTTTGCATCACGAGGCTGAGAGTACTCCATTTCAACTCTCGGACTAGAATTAAAAAAAGATACAGTCAGTCTGAGAGACTAGGCTTTATATCATTTCAAATGACGCATGCTACAAATGCTACACATGTTAGAAAGGCTCAGGAGGTCTTCTCGCTTCGCTCGAAGCCTCAGGACTCTTTGCACTCTGCTGCATGACGTCACGCACTCGCCGTCTCCGTATCGCATATCGCCAGACCCCAAGGTAAACTCAGACTCAACAGACTCCTTTACCCTTTAACTTAGGCTTCCGGCGTGGGGACTGCATGACGTCACGCACTCGCCGTCTCCGTCCGCATAACGCCAGACCCCAGGAGTAAACTCAGACTCAACAATCTACATTACCCTTTAATTTAAGCTTCCCGCGCGGGAGCTGCATGACGTCACGCACTCGCCGTCTCCGTTCGCATAACGCCAGACCCCAGGAGTAAACTCGAACTCGGTGCATATGCACTGAACAACATGATGACGTCATACACGCCGTAACCGTAACGCATAACGGTAGACCTAAGCATAACGATGAAGTCGACAAGATCATTTGAAATGATAACATTTTCACACAGCCGAGAACCAAAATTTGTTTTTCTAGCTTCAATGCCAACTTTTTATCCGAAATATTAACCAATCTCAGTGAAATGTTTCCAGGAAGTAGTTATGAGGCATTTGCATACTTCAGTTCATTAATATTAAATGATATGCAGTTTCAATGATTTCTTATGATATTTATGTACACATTATTTGAAAACAAAATTTGAAAAATGAACTAAGGGTAAATAAACAAACATTCTCATAAAATAAATGCACAGAACTCTTAAACGATGTCCTCTTACTGTGTCTGAAGGAAATTGAAACGTAAATATTGATATCCGAGTACTAAAAGTTGGTTTTCAAAAATGCCATTTAAAACCATATACAAAATTAATAATTCAAAAACCATTCAAGATATGGCCCTCAAACCTGAGACATTGCTACATCGTTGTGGTGTTTGAAGCCATATTTTCAGTGTTGCCTTAGTAAACAAGAGTTTAGTGCTTTTCAGACGTTCAACACGAATGTACCCAAAAGAGATGGGTTATGCCCTAATCCTGAAATAAATTACATGAGATTAATAAAACACTAGGATGACCAGTTTCGATCGTCAAGCGATCATCATCAGATCCATTACACTTAGACTATAAAATCTATGTTTGAAATACAGGTGAAAATATTTACAATATGTACAATTATTTAGTTGCAGTATTGGTACTGCAACTGTCAGTGTATGCTAAATGCAGTATATATGATGTTAGGTGAAATGCTAAATGGTGATAGCTATCCGGAGTTTGTACTTAGGAGTGATTATATGGTTGTAAAAATCAACTATGGTTAAACTATAAAATTATAGGCTAACTACTTATCTGATTGTCTTCCTTACTACAGCTACTCGCAGTTTTTGTGCTCACTGTAAATCTTAATTTGTTTTTTATCCAAAGCGCGTTGGCTTGTTTAGTTGAAATGATCGAGGCTGGTGTGTTCGGTACGGTTTTAATTGGTACATATTTAGGGGTGAGGTTTAGTTCTATACATTTTTTGTTGAACCAAATTGACTTGTCTAAATTCATGAGACAATCAGATAAGTAGTTAGCCTATAATTTTATAGTTTAACCATTGTTGATTTTTACAACCATATAATCTCTCCTAACTACAAACTCCGGATATCTATCGCCATTTAGCATTTCACCTAACATCATATATACTGCATTTAGCATACACTGACAGTTGCTATACCAATACTGCAACTAAATAATTGTACATATTGTAAATATTTTCACCTGTATTTCAAACATAGATTTTATAGCCTAAGTGTAATGGATCTGATGATGATCGCTTGACGATCGAAACTGGTCATCCTAGTGTTTTATTAATCTCATGTAATTTATTTCAGGATTAGGGCATAACCCATCTCTTTTGGGTACATTCGTGTTGACCGACTGAAAAGCACTAAACTCATGATTGCTACATCGTTACGTGATATATATGATCACAAAATTAATTTGAATTCGATGCGGTAGGAGAGAAGTTAATATTTCAGTGGAGTCTCCCCTTAAATGTTTCACACCATAAGAATGGTATATTATAACTCTTGCCCTTGTTGCAACCTATCAACACAAATGCACATATTCTATACTGTGTATGAACAGTGGTGTGATAAATCCCACTATCGTCGTCACTGGAAAGAATACATAACACATTTTCCGTGACAGTGGATTTGACGATGCCGAAAGGCATAACCTGTTGGGATTATTTTTAAAATTTAAAGTGGAAAGCCAACTGTATTTGTTCGGTGATATAATGCAATTCACCCAAGTATTTTCGGTCATTTTAATTAATATTTACTATAATTATTATTACCGTATTATTATTATTATTATTTTTGTACCTATTTTTAAGTATAATTTGACTGAAAAAACGTGTTGTTTTTCGAATTAAAATTCTATTGTTTGTATCGCGTATATTATTATTTTCGGTCGTTTGAGTCAGCCGTATGCCACGGTACTGAAATTTAGCTTTAGTTTTCTGCTACTTCTGGTGTCCTTGGAGGATTGTTGAGTGGACGCTGTCGAACATACACATTGAGCGTTCCTGCAGGTTCAGTATTTTTAGCCTATTTTCATCCTATGAAGGCTTATGAGATCACCGTTCAAAAAAGCTGGAGCGATTTCAATGAAACATAGTAAAGATAATGCTTCTACCTCGTCCAACTTTGACCATGCTTTTTAAATTTTAATACGTTTCACCAATATGGCGGTAACGCGATATATTTCACCGGCATTCCTTATATCCCAAACTGTTCCTGATATCACCCTGAAATTTGGTATGGTGATATACAATACTGAAATAAGTTCATATAACTGACTTTAAAAAAACTAAGTGCATAACCAACATGGCGGCTAAGCACAGTTAATAATAGTACATTATGCAACGAGCCTATAATGGCTATAATTAAGACACGAGTATTTTTTATAAAACGAGCGTATGCGAGTTTTATAATTTCCATACGAGTGTCTTAATTACCATTATAGGCGAGTTGCATACGACTGTTTATGTTCGGCGATAATTATAACTTTATTATATGTTTTAACATAAATATTCATAAATTTCTGTTGAGAGTCAGCCACTTGAATTTTGTGATCGGAGAGCGAGTGCTGGGTGTGATATCTCTGTCTTTCAAGATCTCTGAACGACCGACGCATGCGCTCTGTGTGCTTGCAATGCCATATTATGCAGGCCATATGTTTACATCTGCCGTCCCTCAATAATATTGTCACCGGAGTCGTTTGAAGGCAATGCGCTGTGTAGAAATCAGGGTTGGTGATATTAAGGTACAGTGCTATTTCTCGTCTCATATTCGCCAGTTTATTTACGCGAACATATGGACGGTGCGTATTCCCTGTCGGTAATTTATTATAGTTCGATGTTGTGTTTATGTCCGACATGTTGGATTTTGAGCGCATGCGCGAAGGTATAGTTACCTAATTGGTCAATGAACGAGCTCTGATTGGCTGGAGAAACTGTATCGTAATGAAAAACAGTGTTATAATGACCATCATTATGATACAGTTTTCTGACACATAATAGTGAGGGTCGAACATAAAATATGTAAATGGAGTATTCTCGCGATTTCATCATCCGAGCGTAGTGACACTTCGTACGGCAAATGTACGGCAAATGTTTATACATAATTTAATCAATCTGTATCTAATTAATTCAATTGTTTTCATAAACTCAAGATGGTGGCTTGGCGAAATTTTAAAATTGTTTTCTTTTATTTTTTTGCATCCTAATCATGCGGTGAAAGGGACCGTTTGCATAATAAACCAATGTAATAATTTTCATCTACAGGGACTGGTACACAACTGTATGGCCTACATATAGAAATTCCAACATGGCAATCCGTTTTACTGACGGAAGAATTTTTGAAATGGAAATCCAATAGGATGTATGAAAATTGGCTATATAGCCTAGTTCATTACGGAACTATTGTAACTATTCGTTGTTTTACTTATGTTACTATGAGATTTTTATATTTAGACATCCACATGTAAATTATAACTATTCTAACCTCGTAACAGTGTTACGAAAGGCAGATAATCTCACTGTTCTGCTTCTTATATCAACAACAGTCATTATTATTAATATTATTTTACTATCTTTTTTATTATTATTATTATTATTATTATTCTGGTTAGTTGTAAATTATGAAGTTTATTTATTTATCGTATGGCTTTTAATGCCGGGAGTGTCCGAGGACATGTTCGGCTCAATTATGAAGTAATTGATAGCAATAAGAACAGTATCAGTATAGTGGTCACAATAATAATTAAAGTGTGATAATTCTGACGCTAAGTTTCCTAAAACTTATCAATAATTGTCAACATAATCATCAACATGATTTTCACACGCTGCATATTAATCTTGATGCCTGTGCGTCCCAAAATTGTAAGGGCAGAAACAGTTGTCGGGTAACCTCACGCACTAAATCCCTTGAAGTAATCATTTATCATTATTTGACACCTTCTGGAGATCTTCAACATCCCTTAGGATTTCTATTCACTCCCGAGTTTGTCTTCTTCCATCTTTTATTTTGGCAAGATAACATACGATGCGCCAGTTCCATCTTGTGTCCACAGAGTGCACATTTGTCCATGTCATTCTCTTCCTGGAGACCTCTCAATCTGTGTACACACCACGCTCTCTCTTCAACCCCCTCCTCACATTTTACCTTTTTTTTTACTACCATCATGGATCATGGCAATCTTCGCAGAGAAATGCTCTGCAGGAAATGACCTGCGAGGAAGTCGTACTTTCACTATTAATGCTTGTTACAAAGACATATATATACCTTTGAATGAAATTTGCTGCTTACGTATTAACCTCCACGATGTGACCCTTGGGTCAGCAAGGTCACGCTCGCAGGCCATCATGAAGAGCACAGGGCATGTGACGTAGATACACAGAGAAGTTGAAGGAAGTCCAGCTACGGATTTGCTGTTCATTCATTTAGAGGCTTTGATACAACGTGGTCATTTAGCCCCGTGAATTTAGATGCGTGTGGAATCGGTCTGATGACCTGTGTCGCTGTGATTACTGTACAAGTATATGCATTTTGTTTTGGCTTGGGGTTAGGATTTGGTAGAATCTGACCACGGCCTCATTGTAAGTACCATTCCAGCATTTGCCTGGTGTAGGAGTGGGTAAATCACAGAAGACCACTTCGATTTCTACCTCTGCCAACCTCCAAGATATGGATATCCAACACCTGCGGCGGATGGGGGCGTGGTGGCGAAGCGGCCAAGCTGCTGTCCTCTCACCACGGCGGACTGGGCTCGATTCCCGGTCAATGCATGTGAGATTTTCAAAGTGAAATGCCATGTCCTGTGGTTCGGATCCCACGTAAAAAGGAGGTCCCGTGGCTTATGATCTCGAGATTAACGGTCACGTAAAACTACAATCTTCCTTTCAACACCTGCGGCAACTTATTGAATTACCCTTAATTTAATTCTTGAGAAGTAACTTGTGATTTGAAGACTGTCAGATCTACTGAGGCTAGGTGAAAATGAACTATACAGTATTTTACTGAGGCAGAAATTCCAAAATAAAACTCAAAATAATAAAGAACATTTACAAAAACCTTCAGTGTTTTCAGAAAACTTTCACTTGTGTCACTTACAACATTATTGTATATCCTTCCTATCTATCTATCTCTCTTTCATTCATTCTTTCATTCTTTCTTCCTTTCCTTCATTCTTTCTTTCTTTATTTATTTATTTATTTCCATCTTTCTTTCTTTCTTTCTTTCTTTCTTTCTTTCTTTCCTTACATTTCTGCTTTTCGTTCCTCTCCTTCTATGTTCGTTTTGATTTTTTGTCGTTGCCTTTTGTCTTTGTTATTTTTTCTTTAGTTCAGTTTCTAGTTTCTAGTTTCTAGTTTCTAGTTTTTACTTTCTGGTTTTTACTTTCTAGTTTCTAGTAAGTAATTTATTTTCTTATGTTTAAGTTTCGATTTCATAATGTAATGCATGTATTTCTGTGTTCAGTCTAGGCTTCTTTATACGACTTTCAAAATATATCCGATGAAATACCCATTTTACGAAGTTATAAGAGATAGGTAGACCAGGTTTAAATGGCAGTCATACTCCAAAGTGAGGACAGATGATAATCCTACATATTACTTGATATGATTTATTTCTCCCTAATTCACATCAAAGAATCAAAAGTTTCCTGAAAATACAATGATTGAAAGTTGCCATAAGTTTTCGTCTTTCTTAAACGTTTTCCAGACTGAACATTTGCATACCAGTCTTGCACAATAAAACCCGTCCTCTACGCTACATTTCCAGCGTTTAATTGCGCTCTTAGAACCTTAAGCTCCCACTCTCAACGGATTATGATGATGATTTAGCCTGGCTGCTCGAGTCAGACAATGCCTGCTACTTCTTTTTTCAATGAGTCTGTGAGCACAACTTCAATGTCACCACAGGGTGATCCATATGAACAGTGCTGGTTGGTTCTTAAGTTTAGGGGCTCCGACAACGCGGTCATGTAGCCCTGTGTACTTTGGGTGTGTGTAGAAACTGTCTGATAACCGGTGTTAATTGTGATGACTGTATTAGTGTGTGTATCTGTTCTAATTCAAGTAAGGGCTGCAGACGATCAATTTTCAAGTAGTCCTGCCGCCAAACGCCACCGTCAACGACTCCTAGTTCAGAATTTAGCTACCAGACGTCACTGCAGTCGGCTCTTGGCAACGAACGTAGGAACCTAAGATCGTTGTTTACATTCTTAACCTATACAATTTAGCTTCACACAGATGTAATTAGTGGAAGGTTCTTTAACATGCCATAAATCAATGACATGGGACCGCCGGCTTAATTTCACTACGAAGGAAGCCATACTGAGGGATTTTTAACGCTCTTAAAAATCCGACGACTTCGGCCGGATTTGAACCCGCGATCTTGGGCATAGAAGCTCAGCATTCTACCGACTACGCCACCGAAGCCGCCTATGAACAGTCCTGTTTTGATTATACTACAGGGTCATTATCTATGTACGCCGCGATCAACACGGCAAGCTAAGCCAGCTGTGACTGGCACAAATCGCGGGTGCGCGTACCCGGTTGAGCCGGTGGTTTGCGCGCACTTACACACTTTTACCAAACATGTTCAATAATGTGTACTTACAGTGCTCATAGGCGATGCTGAAAATGTCCTCCCTCTCTTGTAACACACACCTGACATCTTCTAATGAAAGAATGTCTGTCAACTATTTTATTATTTACGGAGCCTGTTTCCTTGAATCGTTTAGCGAGCCTCCTAATTGTACTGGCATTAGGCGCACGTCGTCTTGGAAACTTGATTCGAAATCTTCGTCTCGTTCCAGAACAAGATATTCTGTTTTTCATATACTAATTATTAATATACACAAGTTCGCGCAAAGCAATGACCAGCAATCACAGTATTCACAATACTCACTAAACGTGCAACACTAACGTCCAAGCTTTGCAGATACACGTCCATATGCATGACAAAACACGTGTGAACTAACGATATGAGTCAGCGGAGCACACCACAACCGGCTGAACCGCGTACGCGCGGCCACGATCTGCGCTAGTCACAGCCGACTTAGCTTGACGTGTTTATCGGGGTGAAGACGCTGTAATATTGGGTAGTAACTTAGCTCAAGTCCCGGGGTACTATTCTAACTCTAGGCCCCAATTAATATTAATTTCAATAGCACGCACAACCTCTCAATGAAGAAGTTTATAAGACAAAATTGCGTACTACAAGGCGTAGCCATTCACGTCCACATATCGGAGGTTTGAATCCCTGCGCTGACATCGACTCTCCTGAGTTTGGTTTTCCTCGGGTTTTCCACATTCCCACCTGGCAAATGTCACGATAATTCCTTTTTCAATGTCCCGTGGCTGAAGTACTGTAATTACAGACACACTCACTACTGATAGCGGTAGCTACGGTCGTTAACGTGCAGCGCCAGGCGTACTTGGAAGTCGTGAGTTCGAGCCCCACCGTCGGCCGTCCTTGAAATGGTTTTCCGTGGTTTCCCATTTTCTACTGAAGCCAAATGCTGGGATGAAAGAAAGTGGGCAAAGATGTGGACTGTCTGTGGGTGTCACTATAGGTTTGGTAGTGTTTTGTAGAGCTATTTGTCTTACATTTTGGACCTGATGATGCTTGCTTAACCTTCTGATAGGCCACGGCCACTTCCTTGCCCGGTTTCATCATCTTCATTCATTTCATCTCTCATTAACTCCTCTCAGGAGGTTTGCATCAGGAACGGCATCCAGCCGTGAAAGCCACCCCGTTGGTTCCTTAGTTTAGGGGCTGCGACAACGCGGTCATGTAGCATCGTGTACTTTGTGTAGGCCTATGTGTAGAATCGGTCTGATAACCGGTGTTAATTGTGATGGGTGTATTAGTGTGTGTTATCTGTAATTCACGTAAGGACTGCAGACGATAATTTCTAGTAGTTCCTACGTTTGCTACCAAACGCAACCATCAACGACACCTACCTGGGAACTTTGCTACTAGGTGCCACCGCAACTGCCACCCGGCGATAAACGTTGGAACTTAATAGATAGTTAATCAAATCTAACCTACAAATTTAGCTTCACACAATGGTAGTTAGTGGAAGGTTCTCTAACATGCCATAAATCTATGACATGGGGCCGCCAGCTTTACTTTCCCTCCGAAGGATGGCATACTGAGGGAGTTTTAACGCTCTGAAAAAAATCCGACGACTTCGACCGGGTTTGAATCCTTGATCATGTGCATAGAAGCTCAGCATGCAACCGACTACGCCACCAAAGCCCCCCCCCCCCCCCGATCCCGATGAAAACAGAAATAATAAGGGGTAGACATACGCAGATACAAACTCTTTTACGGTCACCACAGAAACACAGATTATCAGACAAATTCAGTACACACCCAAGTACACGGGATTGATGACCAAGATATTCCAAGCTAAGCAAAATCTGATTAACATCATCATCAACAACAACAACAACAACCCGCTTCACTCCAGTTTTTGCTGAGAGGGTAATTCAAGTTGGTAAATTAAATGAAGAAACCTTCATTCGGCGAGAAACTTCTGGAAGTCGCAGTCAGCCCCGCTGGTCTCAGTGAGTATTGTGGAGGTTCTGTCTGTGAATGGGAGACTTGATTGCCTCAGTGGGACGCATAGTAATGGTTGCAGGTGTTGGTTCACCTTGGACTTGCCTGTGCGACTGCCTCGCCAAATGTCAAGAGCTACAAGGTGAGACACGTCCCGATATTGACACCCCGTGAGTGAACAAGATTAATAGTCCTTGTAATTTACCAATTTTCATGCTAATACCCACACATCACCTTATCCAGCATCA
Source organism: Meconema thalassinum (assembly GCA_946902985.2). Lineage (NCBI taxonomy): Eukaryota > Metazoa > Arthropoda > Insecta > Orthoptera > Tettigoniidae > Meconema > Meconema thalassinum. The sequence goes on from OX336388.2 coordinate 353,466,160, forward strand.
TTCATTTCAAGGTCAGATGACCTTCCTGGTCCACCCCTTAAAACAACAAAAACTAACATACTAGCATCAATCATGCGAAATAACTCTCAACTCTGAGAGGGGCGTGGTGGAGCAGCGGTCAAGATGTTTGCCTCTCATCAAGGTGGACGAGATTTTCGAAGTGAAATAGTTACCACTAGCGGACCCGTGCGAGAATTCTCGCATAATGGATTGTGTGCGCCCCATGTGTAAAGACTACCCATCCGGCTATAATGCTATGCGGTGGGTCCTCGCACGTGACGTCTCGTCTATTGTTGCCCCTGCTCTTGCTACTACTTCTCTCTCCCGCTATTGTTAACATCTACGAGCCGCTGCTGCTGCATTCAACATCTCCCCAACCTTACCAAAATCCAAATTCCTATTCCTTCCCCTCCCCCCCCCCCCCCTCCCCCTACCTCAGGTCATATTCTGGCCAACTTGATTCCCAAAATATTACCCAAATATTAATCTTCCTTATGTCAATCCCTAAACCCTTTTGAAAAAGATCTAATGGCCCCTAGATGGGCTGAAAGGCTAAAAGCACACGCGTCGAAGCCGCCTCTGCCAATCTTCCACCAATCAGAGCTCAAGAAACAGTTGTGTGACCAATTAGGCAAGGATAGCATCACACCTGCGCTAACTTCCACGGCCTACTATTTAAAATTTCACTGCGTGGCCTAGTGTCATAGTGGGATATTCTAGGAGGCCATGGTATTCTTTGCGTCCCATGCGCTTTGTTCAGTACATAAAACTAGCGAAATCTCGACGGATATTTATGTTCGAACTTAAAATAGTTATAATTATCGTCGAATATAAACAGTCGTATGCAACTCGCTTCGCTGGTTTTATAAACATACTTGTGACTTAATTATTGCCATTTTAGGCTCGTTGCATAATGTACTATTAAAAGCACTTTATAAACAAATATATTTCCGTTGACTCTTCAGGAAATGCAAGATTTTTCCTGTACTATTGAGACGATTTGGGAGATTTTGGTACAAACCACACCTGCTAACTCCCTCTGGTTTAGGAGCTCGAGTTTTGTGAAACATACACCTTAGCGTATTATATACCAAGATGTTCTGTGGTTTGAATTCCTCGTAAAGAGGAGTTCCCGTGGCTCATGATCGCATGATTAACGGTCACATAAAACTACCAGCTTCCTTCCTTCACAACACCGCATTAACTGTGTTCCTAAAGCCAACGTTTGTGTAATTAATAGATGTCTGCTAACCGTGTGTTATTGAGTTGGTCTTTCACTTGAGAAACTTTTACATTGAGGGCCATTTAGCGTGGAATTTGTAATCAAATTCGATTCACAACGCGATGGTGAAGGAAGAATAAGTTACTATCCCAATAGCGTAGCAGAGATTGTTTCAAATCCCGAGGCTTACCATCCCTAATAATTACAGCTACACACACTACTACAGTCACTACAGTAGCACAGGTTATCAGCCAAATTAAACATACCACCATGTACACGGGCCTGATGACCAACATGACTCAACATAACAGGTTCATTAATAGTTGTTGTTTTATTTGAAGGGCTTGGACATTGTGGTCATCAACCCTGTGTGCTTAGGTAAGTGTTGTAGGGAGGAGGTGGCCGTGGACATAGGTTTGGTACCATGTCAGCATTTTCCAGGAGTAAAAGTAGGAAGGCACGGATAACCACTTTTAGGATGGCTGAGGTATGAACTAAGCCCACCCCCTTCTCAAATCTGCTTCAGTGCAGAGAATCCATGACCGGGTTGTGCCGCGTTGACATTCGAATCACTCTGTGTCTTCCAAGCCACATGGGAATTTCGGGAAATGAGTTAGCGGATCAAGCCGCAAAAGAGGCGGTATCAATACAACCTCGACCAATGGAGGTACCCGCTAGAGATATTCGCTCTCAGTTACGCCTACAAGTTCTGGCTTTTCGGGAGAGTCAGTGGCTAGCTGACCCACTGTCCAGTAAACTGAGAGAGATCAAGGGAACTACTACTCGCGTGTGGCGGAGTTCTTTCCGGTCACGGAGAGAGTCCGTCATTTAGCGTAGGCTAAGGATAGGTCATACAAGATCCACCCACTCGAATGAGAAGGGAAGACCCCCCACTTTGTACCTGTGGAGCCGTTTTCACCGTGGCCCACATTTTAACCGAGTGTGTGGATCTTGCTGACCTACGAAGGATCCTTGATTTGCAGATGACACTCAAACTTTTATCTAATGACGCGGTGGCTGTTGATCGCGTTTTCCGCTTCATAAATGAGAGTGGGTTAGGGCCAGCAATCTAAATTTTCCAGTGTAAATTGACTCAACGACTTGTTCGTTTTTGAATGATAATTTTTTGTGTTTCCGTAATTTTTGTTTATTTTGATCATTTTAATTTTTATTTAATTTTTTGTTTTGTTTTATTAATTTTAGGTCTTTTATAATTTAGGTGTCCACCTCAAAATTTTAAATTCAATTCCAAATTTGTATTATTTAATCTGTGTTAAGAGGGGCAGATGACCTCGTAGTTCCTCCCCTTAAAACAACAATAACTAACTAACTAACTAATATAAGTGAACCCTGTTTCCGTCCTCAAACCAGATTTGTTTTGGTAGAGCCGCAAATCTAGCCCGGACCTCTGGGCTGACAGCCAGAATGCTAGTCACTACGCCAAGAAGCGGGCACTCCTGAAGGTGACCTGACTCTCCGTAGTTTCAATCAATAAATAAGGTGTTGACAAACGAGCCATCTTCGGGTGTGGACTTTTCACCGGCTTGCACATCTCTCCGGTATGCAGGGCATTCGGGTTAGAGTACCAACGTGGTGGTGATCTCATCTGGAACCCCTAATCTTCAAAGGAAAGTTACTGGAAAAGGATATATAGTTAGCAACGACTTGCCCAACAGAAGTGTTTCCTCCGCAATTTGCTTCTTGTTAACGAGGAGTCAACCTGTAGGAACTGGCGCGTGGGTATTTATGACCCGAGGCTTAATTTATTATCTATATTTTCGTTTTGGTCAGCCCTTATTTCCTGTCACTTACTGTACCTTCCTTCCTAGCCTTGAAGTTCATCCTGCAAAAGAAACATATACATAGCCCTTTGAGGACTCGGAAGTTATTTCTATATTATTTACGGTTGGGTCAGATTTTAGGCGTAAAATTACTTCATTAAAATACGTATGATTACACATTATGGGTATTTTTTTTTCGTGTGGGCTCCTCAGAGACCTAGTGCAGGTCTTTCTACTCGACGCCCGTGGACGACCTGCGCGTCGGGATGAGAGATGGAATTGATTAAGGTGAATGAAATTGGAGAAGGATGTGGAAGGAAGCGGCCACCTGTCAGAAGGTACCGTCCCAGCATTTACCTGGTGTTGAAAATGGGAAACCACGGAAAACCATTTTAAGGACGGCCGACGGTGGGGCTCGAACCCACGCGTCTATCGAGTCAGCAGAGAGCTTGGCCCCATGACCTAACGCTGCGCTTAAACCAGCGTAGCCACTACTGTCGGTATGGGTCAAAATGACCTAGGCCCAGTCCTCGTGTTATATTTTTCCACGCCAGTTCTCAAGGGTTAGTGGCTTAGCATTCTTGGCTGTCGCCCCAGAGGTACGGGTTCTATTGACGGCTCTGCCAAGAGATTTTTATTCTAGTTTGAGGACTTGAGCGGGGTACACTCAGCCTCGTGAGGCTAAACTGAGAAGAGGAAAATTCGATCCCTTCCTCAGCCATCCTGGAAGTGGTTTCCCGTGATTTCCCACTTCTACTCCAGGCAAATGCCGGGGTGGCTCCTAACATAAGGCCACGGCTGCCTCCTTCCCCATGCTATCCTCAATTAATTTTTTTGTCGTGTGGCCTCCTGAGAGGCCGAGTGCAGTTCATTCTAGTCGACGCCCGTGGGCGACCTGCGCGTTGGGATGAGAGATGGAATGGATGGAGATGAATGAAACTGGGCAAGGGTGTGGAAGGAAGCGGCCGTGGCCTGTCAGAAGGTACCGTCCCAGCGTTTGTCTGTTGTTGAAAATGGGAAACCACGGAAAACCATTTCAAGGACGGTTGACGGTGGGGCTCGAACCCACGCGTCTACCGAGTCAGCAGAGAGCTTGGCCCCATGACCTAACACTGCGCTTTAGCCAGCGTAGCTACTGCTGTCGGTAATACAAAAAAAAACACCCACTAGTACAGTCATCACAAAATCACAGTCTATCACATAAATTACACACAGACCCAAATACACGGGGCTATATGACTATGATGACGCAGACCCTAAAACAAGAAAGTAATTGGCAGATGTCACTCTCTCCACGTGTCATCTCAAGGTCGAGATATAATAATCTGTGGTTCGTCCTTGTGGCTGCCGGTATTTAAGTTTCGTGGGACCAAAGGCACTCGACTCGGCTCTGTAGCAAATATAAACTCGCGTTGCTTTAATTGACAGTTCTAGCAATTATGTCTAATTATTGACACTGCAATGTTACAGCCTGTGGCACAGCTCATTGCCAGGTGTCCCTGCCAATCCTCCACGTGTGAAGCAATGGTTTTTTCTTTTTTGAACTGTTCTATTAGTTATCCTCAGTTAAATACAACTTAAATTGACAGATGACCTCGATATTCCACCCTTTAATTTGTATTTATTTTAATTTCATTTGAATTATTTTACCCTAATTGTAATATTACAGGGTCATTATATATGTGCGCACGAGTAAACACGGCAAGCCAACTGTGACTGGCGGTGGTTGGCGCGTTCCGCTGACTCATAGCGTTAGTTCATGTTTTGTCATTCATATGGACGTATATCTGCAATGGAAACATTTCATTCACCATTTATATGAATATTTCCATGATTATATTCCAATGATGAGGCCGATACATATTTACGACGGAGAATGGAGACTTTACAGAAGAGATTTGTCAAGATGCTAGGGAAATGTAGCCCAGCAACCAAGAAGAATTTGCCAGAAGGATGTCGTTCGAGCCCAAGCGAATGTTGGTGAATTCCAGAGAGAGACGATTCTTATCTCTGAGGTCGCAGATTCGAGGTTCGAATGCAGTTCCATCTCAGTGTCTTGTACTGAGGAAACATCTAAAGTATTGTGGCAATACTTATATTGATCTTCAAGATTTCGTCTAAATAAGGTATTAGTGTATCTCAATTGTTATATAGAGCTTGGTTAGTGACATTCTGAGCAGCGATTTTATTCCATATTTCCAGCAATCTTATTCCATATGTTCGGCGATTTTATTACATATTTTTATGTTTCTACATTTCATGTAGAAAGCAATGGCAAACTACCTCACTCCTCATCTTGCCTAGCACGCCTCAATATAGCGCTGCCTTGGGTGTTTGTGGGTATATATCCACATAACCTAATGGCGGTGCTTTTTGAGGATCCAACCAGCCTTCGGGCTGACTACCTAACAGACAGACATTTCATGTATTTCAGTTCTTTTATGTATTTTACACTTCAGATGTGTGTTGAGATTTTTATGCTGCAAGATTATTTAGAAGATGATTGCATTTCATCTATTTTTCAATTTTATTTGTGGAACTGACATTATAAATTTTATAAACAATTCATGCTTTTGGGCTAATGACGTGTGTATTTTTAATTTAAACCATACGTTTCGGAGAAACCTTGCCTCCTTTTTCAATGGAAATAAACAATGTGGCCAAAGAAAGTATATCAATGAGATTACAAAAAATATAGATAAATTCCTCTGTTCGTCACCAGAGAGCAGCTGCCAGAAATTACTGTATAGACCATGGTGGAACGGCGGACAAAGTAGTAAGTAACCAGAAGGTAAAGGGGTCGGTGTGAAAACAGAGGAATTTATCTATATTTTTTGTAATCTCATTGATATACTTTCTTTGGCCACATTGTTTATTTCCATTGAAAAAGGAGGCAAGGTTTCTCCGAAACGTATGGTTTAAATTAAAAATACACACGGCATTAGCCCAAAAGCATGAATTGTTTATATAATAATCCGGGCCGTGAAAGCCTTAATATGCAAATTATAAATTTTGTTTGAGGAACCATATTGCCTCATTGGAGACTAGTCGTTTCGACTCTCGAATTTTAATAATTTCATTTAACCAAGTATTCTGACATTGTGTCATAGCTTCAAATTAAATTCTTATTAAATTTAATTTGAGCACTTTAATGTAACGACATATTACTTCAAGAAAAGAAGAAACATCGAATGATATTGTTATATCATTATTGTACATAAACTATCGACGATCTAAGAAATACTAGTCGTTTGATAAGACCAAAGTCTTTATTCCTATGAACATTCTTTGTGTAGAGTGGAAAAACATTAAGACATTGACAAACCTTTCTTATTATCTGTAAACCTAAGAGCTTTGTTCATTTAATATGTTAGAGGAAATTACCTTTTGATAGAAGATTATTCAAATCTTTGGCTAGGAATTCAAAGCTAGTTTATCCCGGTCAGGATTGAATTCTATCTGACACTATAAATAACATGTGTGTTATTTCATTCTATTTGTGTAACATCAAGTCATTTTGTGGACATGAAATTACAACGATAAACAATTTATAGCTAGACAAGTGAGATGAAACAGGAGTATTATTTTTATTACATGTATTTGCGACAGACGAGTTAACAGTTAATTATCTTGTTGTGGAGTAAACTTTGGGAGGTTAATCACGACTGTCTAATATCGTTCATTACATTTGGAAGTTTCGTTTGAAGAACTTACGTATGTATAATTGCAGTCCAGTAATCATGTGCAATGATACTGAGGGTCATGCCAGTATTTGAGAGAAGTTCCTACATAAGATATGTTAATAACAATTAATCCCTTTTGATTATTGTTTAACATAGTAGATGATAATTGTTTATGCCACATATACTGTTATATGAGGTTTTGTAGGGCTATGGAGTGCTCAGGTGAGGGAATTCCGCATTTTAAGGAAGTCAAAGAATTGTTGTTCTTTGATAAAAGGCATGTATCATGATAAGAGCCGTTGTATACAAGTAGTCCAGTTCTTGTGAATTAATGATTTAGCTGTGTTAACAGGAGGGTTTCAGCGGAAAAGCAACATGAGAAAGATTGTCTACTCACGGCTATAATACTATTATTAAATTTTATTAAACCCGAATTTATGTAATTAAGTACAGTTCACCTTAATCAGGCGACTGTATTATACCAATATGAAAAATGAAACCTATATAAGACGAGGTGTATGCAGTATATTGAAACTACAGAACGTTAAGGAAAGAGTGGTTATGTTAAAACCAGTGTATATATTTAGTTAAGATTTTTATTGTAATCGAGAAGTTAGAATCTCGAAAGTGTCACGTTAGCAACACTAGATAATGGATATTATTATAAACAAATTACATGTAAATATTTTTGTGGAAATGATTTAATTAGTTAAACAATTTAATAGGATTTATCAATCAATTGTTTTGGAATAGAGTGTGTTTATGAGCGGATGTTTTGGGAATGAATGATTGTTTATTGTTAAGAGCATATGTGGAACCGTATTGGTCTAGAACAATCCGTAGTGCGAATGAAAGAATGTATAAAATTTTTTAGAATGATTGGTTAAGAAACAGAGTAGTTATATGAACTTTTGTAAGATCTAAATGTTAATTTTTACGTGTTTTATAAATGCACACATGCAGCCTCTGTGGGCTAGCAAGCATGATTCACCGTTTGCTCTGGGGAGCGAAGACATAATATTTAAGCAGGTGTAGACTCACAGCCTTCTGTTTATTGTATAAACCAGTTTTGAGTTCGGCATGGTGCCGATATTTCATTGATAAAACCAAGTTTCTGCACATGCGTTCTACAACGCAGGTTTGTGAATGAAACCATGTGTATGGAATGCCATTCAGAGGCTTCACTAAACGTTTTTATTTCTACGCAGTGCAGGCCTATATCAAGCCAAGATTTATACTCATAATTTTAATACAGCATTGTAGTAAGATGTAGAATTGAAAGGAGGTGTGAATGAGTGCGTGTTTTTAATTTTAATGATCATTGTTAAATTCATTTGTTGTTATTTTGTTTATAGTAGATTAGTTTACCTTTTTGTTAATAAATTTGTTCAGATTGTTTTCCATTGTTGTTGGAGTGATTCATTTTAAATATAAGGAGCAGAGTATTGTGGATGTAATGTAGGCGAAGCTGAAGTCCCAGTCCCCGAGGTAAGTAAAGGTGAGTGCCCATGTAGTTGGTTGTTGATCCACAATATTCTTGTAACTGCTGTCTGTAAATCCCTAAAGACCATGTTGGAAGCGATTTCTAATGTTGTATATGCCGGAGCAATGAGAAATAGGCAATCCAGCGGGAGCAATGGATATTCCAACAGGATCCTTTCCGGATTATCGGGTACAGTACCAAATAACTAAAATTATGCTCCGAAAAGTTGATCCTTCTATGTTTTCTCAGGGGCTTCGGCGGCGTAGTTGGTAGCATGCGGAGCTTCTATGCCCAAGGTCGCGTGTTCAAACCCGGCTGAAGTGTCGAATTTTTTAAGGGCGTTAAAAATCCCCCAGTATACCTTCCTTTGAAGGGGAAGTAAAGCCGGTGGTCCCATGTCATATATTTATGGCATGAAAAAGAACCTTCCAATTACTACATTTGTGTGAAGCCAAAATTTGAAGGTTAGAATTGATAACGCTCTAATAGTTCCAACGTTCGCCGCCAGGTGCTGACTGTGATGCTATCTAGTAGCCAAGTCCGCATGCTAGGTGTTATGGATGGTAGCACTTGATAGCAAAAGTCGGAACTCCTTGAAATTATCATCTACAGACCTTACTTGAATTAAAACACATAACACACATTAATATAGCCATCACAATTAACACCGGTTATCAGACAGATTCTACACACACTCAAAGTACGCGAGGCTACATGACCGCGTTCTCGCAGCCCCTAAACTGAGGAACCAACCAACCAACCAACCAACCTATTAAAAGAAATTTTTATGATTGTTTATTATTATATATATATATATTACAGCCAAATGGCCATAGCTGGGTATTTTTGATTGAACGCCCGAGGGCTCCCAACAAGTTCAATTTCAAGTAGTTCCAACTTTAGCTACCAGATGCTACTGTCACTAACACCTAGCAGCAAACGTTGGAACTTGATAGAGCGTTTCTAATATAACCTAAAAATTCTTCTACACACTAACAATTGCAGTGATAGGTTCTTTTACGTGTCCGCCGGCTTTACTTCCCCTCCGAAGGAAGTCATACTGAAGGATTTTAACGCTTTCAAAAATCCGATGACTATTATTTCCCTGCCAATTCAGTCTTTCACAAGAAGTCTAGAATAAAATATATAACTATGATTGACATTAACACGCAATGATAGGTCCTTTCATAATCTGAATCCCATCATTTATTATCTCTTCGAAATCAGTTTCAAACTTTGTTTGATCTGCTCTGAGAACTCGCAGAGATGGAACTGGTCTTGGCTCCTAATTGTAGTAATTAATTACAAAGCAGTGCCAGTAACGAAAATGTTATATATCGCCTTAATAAATAGGGAACAATACTATTAATTCACGAATGATAGTCACTGAACTGGTATCCTACGTCTGTAAGATGGAGCGACGATTTTGCTACGCATTAACTGAAGATGAGGCGGAGCGAAACGCATATCACCTTCACCACAATGGAAAAAAAAATCCAACTGCAAGGAACACAAAGAGAGAAAGAAAAGGAGAAACATTTGCGGCCGCCTCGCAGACTTATGATACCTACTAAGGGTTGAAACATAAATAAACTTTCAGAACCAAAAATGTAACAATATCAATTTTATGTATATGCGTGTCATAAATCTTATTCAAAAATCATACACATTTTCAAGGAAACACACACGTCTTTGGTACAGAAAAAAAATGGTAAAATCTTCTTCTGTCAATTTTGGCCTACTGTGGACCGCGGAAAACAATGTCCATTATATGCATGTTGATTATTTAAATTATATTTCGTTAACTGGAAACCCATATTTAACGGAAATTTTGCGACACCCGTTTATTTCCTTAAAGGCAGGTTTTACTTCAAAGGGATCAGATATCCCAATCATCAATCACCACATACGGGAATCAGTTTACTTCCTAACCGATTAAAAAATGAGGATAACGAAGACGAAGGATGACTTACAGTAGATCATTCTTACATCGAGGTATAATTCTTTTACCGTTACACTTCGCTTGATAAGACAAATCCCAACGAAGATAAATTCTAATCGTTGTTCAGGGAAGGAAGAGTATTCTTTTTACAAGTCTTTTTGTAAGCATAACAGTGGAGAATCGGCCAACATTCATTTGGTAAGCGCACCTGGAAAGCTATTAAGAGCTGCTTAAGGCTCTAACTAGTCCCACAATAAGACCCCAGAAGACGGACGAGCATAGGGATGAATGCCATCCAGCTCATAGTCTGCAAATTGAGATGCGCATGTTCAACAAGACAAAATCCCTTTGGTTTTAGGCAATGTGGATCCACTTAGCTACTCAGTTGTCCTCACTAGGCTGAGTGTGTCCCGTTCCATCCCTCCAGTCGGAAGTTAATTATTTTTCTTCAGCCGAGACAGTTGCCCTTACGTTAGATAAGAGACAAGCTTCCTCTACAACACAGGACGCCACTTAATAAGGGGGCTGATACACCTGGAAATATGATTTTTTTCATTTTTGTTTTGTTTTTGAATTCAAATTAAATAATAGCCAATTCTTTATCTAAATCTGAAGTTTTATAGCGAAATTTCCAATTTTGACCGATATATTACGATTTAAATCCATGCATGTACTGAACTATCAGCTGAGTGTTATGTGTAAGTGGAAATGTATAAACAATGTTTAGGGCCATTTTCCCAAAAGTTTAATTTTTGACCAAAAAAAAAACACACAATAACTCAAGAACTAATGGTCCAAAATGGATGGAATTTGGAATTCCCCTTGTTGGAACTAATAGTATAGAGGATGAATCTCAATTATTGAATTCCTTTGAGAAATATGCTCAGTGCATCTAAAACAACATGTGAAATTCTTATTTTTTTCAATATTCAAATGAAATACCTATAAAAGGGTAAATTATTCTTCCACTAAGTTCATAGAGGTCTATCCTGGGTAATTTAGTGTTGTCTTTAAGGAAAAATATTGTTTATGCCAATCACATTGATAGTTTTCAAGAAATGATGTTTCTTGTAATATTCAAAAAATAATATTTTAATATTTTAATATGCAAATTTTATTACACTTGTACATACTGAATGTTAACACTTGATACATCAAATGAAAGCCCAGCATTTGTACTATATGTGTACAAAGTTTAATTCAAATTCCTGTTATGGTTCCATAGATATAGAGTAATTTACAAAATGCATGCATTCCAGGTGTAACAGCCCCCAAACCCTTCATTGTCTTAACAATAAAAACCTCTAATCCTTAAATGTAGCAGCAGGGTAGGCTGTATGTTACTATTCAACTCTTCAGAGGATGGTTCTCTTCTGAAGCGAAATAGTTGGTGGATGATGTGCTCCTTTTGTTTCCTTTACCTCTGAGGAGATCCAATCTCCTGTCTTCCCCGCTGCGCCAGACAACGAACAAAGGTGAAATTAAAAGGGAGATTTCCATTCCTCGTTTGGTACAGTAGCTGCAATGGGTTTCACCGTCTTTCTCACCGGGATGATCACTCTACTCTCTGATTAGTTCAGGGATTGAAGACCTCGGTGTAAGAATGTCCCAAGTCCTTCTTCTTCTTCTTTTTCTTCCTCTTCGTAAACTCTTCTTTTGATAGGGTATAAAGTAAACGAATTTCCGTGCTTCCTGCTAGACGGAAGACGTATCACACGGCTTGCAACTCTCTGCAAGCTTTAGAATGTATGAAGGTATGTCTACCCCTTATTCATTTCTTTTCTATGGGGTCGAGGACTAGGTGATGTATTAACAATAACAACATGGTGCACAATCGAGGGATGGATTGATTGATTGACTTTATTTTCACGGCAACACGTAGAGCTTAAAAGCTACCTTACGGTAGTGCTCTGCATGGAATATGATTAGGGCTTATACACTTAGTAAAAAATGGAAGTAGAAAAACACAATGGCACTGTGCAGAAATAAACGAATGTATGATATTTCAATACATAAGTAATGACATGCAATGCTGCAATATCACTTATATAGCACTTCGTAATTCAATTGCTTGGATTTATTTCCAACGTTTGAGGTTTAAACGTAAGTAAAATATTTAAATACCATAAAATATATACGGTATGTATTAGGTAATCCGCACTGTCAGTACTATGAAATGTTGTTTATTAATATTTTAAACGTACATGTTTCGGTAAGACAATGACATCTTCGTCAGCGTTATTAGATTAACATTAATAATATAAAATGAAATGGATATTCTTACACATTTGAATTAAAATAAAATTTAAAATGTTTCACATATTTTTTTCTAAACACAAGAAAGATGTTAATAAAATAAAGTTGTGATTGATTCTGGTGAAATGGTGAAGAAAATGATATAGGAAAATTTAGATTTCTATCTTATTAAACTGCCCAAGTCACAATCCTCTTTATCTGGCTTATTGATGTAGTAGCTGGTCGGATAACCTCAACAGAAAACTGAAGACGCCACTTCCAAATGAACCCATGATGTAAAGAGGTGAAACAAGTAGTTCCGTGAAGAACTAAATAGCCTATTTTCACATATCCCACTATTATCAATTGCCCCTATCAACATACAAATTTTCAGTTTGATTGCTGTAATAGATTCGTAGGTATTGAGAGCCATCTAAATATTTTGGATGGTCACCATGTTGGATTTTTATATTATAGGCCTTAGATTTATGAACTACTAGCTGAAATACCCGTTCTTCGAACGGCTTTTAGTACTTGCTGGCCTAAATCATTAATATATATATAATCACACATTCCTAATGTAGTTATGTTATTTCCATATTACCAACTACATGTGTAGACTACATGCATTTTCACTCACCAAATAATCAGAGGTAGGAAAGTGAAAATCCTTAGCCTGCTTTCAGTCGACCGACCGGGTCAGGGAATGGAATGAATGAAATCCCCATCTAACAACGAGGATATGAACTGTGCCGGCTGCCAAAGCCTGTCGCACTCCCCTGGGGCAATGATTTAATGAATGACGCATGAAATGAAGGTGATAGTGGAGATTGTTGCTGCAATGAAATTGTGACAGGGAAAACCGGAGTACCCGGAGAAAAGCCTGTTGCCTCCGCTTTGTAGGTGAGATAGTGCGTTTAAATATTGGAAATAAATATCAGCTTCTATGTAGTAAAAGTTAAATAACCTTTCTTAAATATTGAACACCTATCGTTTAACGTCTTCATACTATATTTAAACATATAAACATTATGCTAAAAATACATCAAACTTGATAGCAATTATCATATCCGCAATAAGTAATATTGCGGAAAGTACGTACCATGTCATGTTAAAGAGTACCAGTAACTGAACAAACTTCAATCATCCCAAGTAATTACAAAAACAAATTGAAATGAAAATCCACAGCCTGCTTCCAGTCTGTGACCGGGTCAGGAATGGAATGAATGAAGCCCCCATCTAGCGGCGAGGATATGGACTGTGGCGGCTGCCGAGGCCTGACGCACTCCTCTGGGGCAATGATTAAATGAATGACAGATGAAATGAAATGATAGTGGAGAGTGTTGCTGGAATGAAACTTTGACAGAGAAAACCGGAGTATCCGGAGAAAAACCTGTCTGCCTCCGTTTTGTCCAGCACAGATCTCACATGTAGTGACCGGGATTTGAAGCACGGACCCAGCGGTGAGAGGCCGGCGTGCTGCCGCCTAAGCCACGAAGGCTACGATAACAAAAACAAATTAATCACAGAAAATATTTCTAAGTTTATGCCGTGTCTTGTGCGAGATTACGCCCAGTAACTCCGAGATGGTTCATCAGCGGGCTCTTGTGGTCTATTTGCGGACCACCAAAGGAGTAGCAAACTGTGCGATACCTCAATTCTTATTTAGAACACCTCAGTTACTTTACTGAGAGTGCTAAAGGTTAAAACAGTCTTTCACCTCCCTATAAAGCTCCCAAAATGATTGTATATTCAATTTCAGGGCCAAGCAATTAAACCTCAGCAACTTTTCTAGGTTTACGCCGTCTTTCGTGCGTTTTTCTTATTGGCTAAGAAAGTCAAAATACCTACTTTATTGAAATAAATTTGCCCAGTTCTGCAGTAAGATTAATATGAACACTAAATAAACTAATGTGACAGTCGATAGTCTTCGACACATTCGTCTGTGAATTTGGGTTTCTGTTCATGGTAAAAAAAACGACAAAAAGCAGATAAGTGTTTGCCAACTGAAATATTCATTTAACGAAACACAAATCGATAAATAGGACGAAAGCATACCGTGCAAAGTAGAAAGCCCTATAACATTGTGAAACAGCGTAAAGATCCAAATACTCACATACAATAACCGGCACAAAAGTATAAAATTAGACTTAAAATCACGTCTAGTTACGGACCCCACAAACTACCTCTATAAATAAATCACTTCATGTCGAGAGTAACATAGACTAACATCGCTCGGCGTTGACCGTGTTTTATAAGACATATTTAGGTTTTACTCGCTAACCGTTGGAGATACACGAAAATTGATAAGGACCTTTCGGATAGAAAATTAAATTTTAAAGCTCGTAGTGTCATCCAAAGTTTGCAATTTCTTAGCGTTCTCTTTTTATTTGAAATGGAAATATGAAAATAGTCGCCATTTTTAAATAGTGCAAAATATCGAAATCAAAAGTAGCCTATATGTACGCCTGGTGAATCAGCTACGTCCATGCAAAATTTCATTTAAATTGAACCAGTGGTTCTTGTTTTATTGAGTAACACACACACACACAGACAGACAGACAGAAAAAGACACACACCATCTCATTTTTAGCCTACTTTCGATTTTTGCAAAAAATGAAAGTAGACTTATGAGATCAACACAGGGCGAAAAAGGTGTGTCTGTCTGTGTGTATGTGTGTGTGTGAGTCTGTGTGTGTGTGAGTGAGTGTGTGTACTCTGAATGTATGTCCCCCCTATCAATTCGAACACGGTGAACGTGAATTGAACGAAATTTGGTACTGTACCCGATACCTAGTTGAGGCTATCGGCTACGCCAGCAGACATTGAACCGTAGTTGAGGTCTTGGGAAGAGTTAAGAAAAGATAGCGCTCAGATCGAGTCAAGAGGAATGTCAGGATGACGTAGTAGGTCTAGGATCAAGAAGGCGCTGACCGCAGTTAAGCAGATGGAATTATGGATGGAAATATGAAGCTTTATTAAGATCTATATGGAACATGGTATTTAAACATCTCAGAAGAGGAGATATAACATGCATTATATATGGTAATAATTTGAAGGAAGTCAGATAACCCTTAAGTTAGTTTATAACTTAATAGCCGAGATGATGGGGGTTCGAGATTATAGTTGTGACGCAAGAGCACAGTGGTGGGGAGAGCGTCACGTGTCTGCGCCAGGCAGGTAAGGGTCAAGGCAGTGCAGAGACTGTCAGTCGAGCTCTGTGAGCCAAGCAAGAGAGTCGAGCTGAGTAGCACACGCCAAGCGCATGGTACAGATCGCGCAGCGAACAGAAACTGTCACGGAAAGTGAAAGCGACAGTTTCAACTTCTCCGAGCAGCGAACGACAAGTAGGTCAGTGAGCCGGGCGGACATCCGCAGCAAACAAGCATAGGAGGCCGGGGTTTTTAAAACAGCATTACGAGTAGTTGGAGAACTTTATTCCAAGCTGCATTTCAACGCAGAACAGCATAGTAGAGCGGCATGGCGAGGCCAGCTTTAGGCGGAGATGATTACAGCATTGCAGTAGGACCGAGCGGGTTATTTCCCATTATATACGCAAGCATTATGACAGAAACTGAACTTCATTACTACGTTGAGTTGGAACGTTTATTCAGCATTTGAATTATAAAGACAAATAGTTACGTGATACTGCAACTGGGAACTTCGAATGAACATAGTTTTAATGACATTACGACTATGCATTTCATAACGCATTCCAAGTAACATTAACAATTTTAAGCAAACGGAATGTTGTAAGCATATGCACTTCTGAACATTAGCACGTGCATTAATGCAATTATTTCTTATGAAGTGTTATGAATTACCGAGTACGAACACAGATACAGGGTGTTTCATAAACTTAGACACTCTGATGAAACAATTTTATTTTCTACAAGTGAAACTAAACCGCTGTGGAAATTGAACTTTCAACACTCAAACTGAACATTGTATAGAACAGTGGCGTAACGTAGAAGAGGAATAGGGGGTCCGCTATTTCTATGAACGTTTTCGTGAGGATTTGGACAATATCCGCTATGGATAACCAGAAGTTCATCATGTCGGAGTAAACGCAGACAGAGACGCGATGACACCACAGAGCGATGGATTCGATTCCTGACGAGGAGGAGGTCCACCAGCTGATTCACTTGGGATTCGAAGGCAATCGTCATTCCATGGATGGAATGATATTCACGCCGATCTTTCGAGAAATTCATTACATAGGGAAAATCGACGATCTTTGAAATTTAATAACAGCTGATTATCAGAAGGTACTGTAAGAGTTATAACTTCCTGATACGATTATTTTCATGAATACTGGGCACACATGTATATTTTTCTAATAGGAGTGATACGATTGTTTGAGACATGGCTTTGACTTTATATGCTTCGAAATTTTGCTAGAATATGGCGTGACCATATGATATGGCAGGCATCATTATACGAAATTCTCACCATTGGTTGGCTTTATTAAGCAGATGTTTGGTCTTTTAGACATTTTTCCAGCAAGGATATTTTTCATGAATAGTTTTTTTGTGTAACGAGTATTTCGAACTCGTGATCTGCAATTGATTATCTAAAATTACTTCGTCAGTTCATTGCATACTAGCGAGTGTGTATTATTCATCAGTAGGGATTTTTTCCATTGGATTGTTTGGAGATATTAAGATGTTATTCACTTTAGTGAATGAATATCGCTTTTATATGACAACTAGAGACTTGTTGATTCCTATCTGGTACATTCACTCATTTTAGTCGTCGAGATGGGGTCTTTCGTATTTATACGATTGTATGGTGGTTACTCATCTTACCCATCGTTCAGGGCACTATCATGTTAGTCGACGGGGCGAGGTCTTTCGTATTTATACGATTGTACGGTGGTTACTCATCTTACTTGCCATTGAGGGACTCATTTTTATCATCCGAGTGTACATGAGATTGTAAGAGAATCAAACAAGGAACTACTAGTCACATATCAGTCGAAATTATGTTAAATAAAGTAACGATAAATGTCAGCAGGGTTACATTTGTAATTCTTGTTTGCCAATCCAATATTTTGTTGCTATACTCTTTTGAGAGTAATTTCAGTTTAACAGCTGTTACAGCTGATGCTTTTGATGATTTTTATAATTGTGTTTGATACCTTTGAGAAGGATTTAAAGTAATTGAATCTTGTAAGATGAATCATTAATGGTCAGATTTATTTTAAGGCAGATCAGTATTGCAGATTTTGATATGAGAGATTATATCACATTGGTGTTTTTCTGTGAAGTGAATTATGAGAATTGTAAGAGAATTTATGCTACTTGAAAGCAGATCATGAATTACTAAGGTAATATTTTTTCCAATTGTTTAAGAAGTTGTCTAGATGTGATCAGATTAATTACAGTTATTGGAGATTGTGTGCGTTGATAATTTGAAGCCAGTTATATATTTTTTGTCGATCATGCAACATGGTTAAGTGAAGTTTGTGATAGGCATTTTGTGGAAGTTGCCAAGTGATAGTTGCAATGTTGCTAATGCATTTTAAGGCAGACATCAGGTTGTCGAACCCAGTCTAGCGTAATTGTTGAGATTCATGCTGTATGTGCTGAATATTTATGGAGTTTTGTGGAATAATTGTGGTATTCAAATGTGATATTTGAAGAATTGAGGATATATAATGTAGTTGTGGATAGTCAGATCCAACGTGATGTCGTGAAGGCAATAATATTTTTTGGCATGAAAATTAAATACGAAATATAACTTGGAAGTGATAAAACTGTAAGACAACGTTCTATAACCCATATTAAACAATTTGTTAGGAAATTAAACAAATAAATAAAGTTGATAATACAAGATTTTCTGAGAATAATAATTAATGAAATAATAATCTGAAAATTAAGCATATTAATGATCTGACCTAATGAAATAAAAATCAGAATGACTAGAAGAAATAATGAAAATCTAAATAACCAGAAGAATGAAATTTAAATAAGTTGATAAATTAAATTTTGGAATAAATCAACGAATTAAATAAATGGATGAATTAAAGATTGGATGAATAAACTGATTTAAATAAATTAATAGATGATTGGATAGATGATGAATAACTGAATTAGAAGGTGATAATTAATTAAAGAAGCTGATGATTAATGAATTTATATGGAATTAAAATAAATTTAATTGAGATATAATTTGAGGAATTGCAACTTGAGTTGAGGAATTAAACAATTTGTATTGATGATTTAAGATGATTTAATCTGAAGTAGATGATAAAATAAGAGTTGTGAATAATTAGAAAGCATAATGAAGTGATGATAATAATTTTCATTTAAATGATTTAATGGTGATGAGTTGATGATTCTGACAGGAATATGTTGAATTTTGAAATGAGAATTAATGTGAGAAATATTTAATTTTGATGATGATGATAATGATGACCAATGAGCCGTGAATTTTATGTAATTCACGAACAAGTAATTATTAATGATAATGTAAATAGTGTAAATTAATTATTCGATGTTAAGGAGCATTTTACTACCATGTTCAACATTTTAATTATGCCATGCAAGCCATAAATTGCGTGATATTTAAAATATGTGATTATAATATGTGTATGTTTAGACAGATTAATAACTTTTTCAAATCCACATTCATGATGTTAAATTAAAGAGAAATTAGGTCTCAGGTATCACAAATGTCAGTGACGAAAGACATAGTGCTACAGTGATCCTGAGAACCCAAGAGACCTTTAGAGATTTTTCTTGTTTTATGTGGATGAAATATTTTGATTAGAAAAGAGATGGTTCGATTTTTGGACAATGACAATTTAACGTTGGCATTCGACCATACTCTCAGGTAGGAGGAATATTTAAAATGTCTGTCTGACTATCAAAGTGAAATAAATTTGTTTTTTTCTTAGTTGTGATCTGATGATGGTGTGATTTTCCTTTTTCTTTCCTTGTCTTGAGTAAGGCTTAACCAGGAAAGGATGTGGTTTGCTAGGAATTCAGTTGATGGCGCCCATTTATATTTGCATTTTTTTTATTAAACTTAAGCTCGTAACGACCCTAGAGATACTTTGTCTCTTGTTACCCACTGCTTTTTCGATATCTCAGCTGAATTTCCGACACATTCCTTATTTGACTAGAGGTTCATTTAACTCCGCTCTGTCCTGGAACTCCAGGAATGCGATGTAATAGCAGATGGGTCAGCGCATCCCCAGGACGAACGGGTACAGTACAAAGGTAGCACTAGCAAAGGACACCTCAGTGTTATGTTTTATATCGCCGCCATCTTGACGGAATCGTAATGGCGGCCACCCAAATGTTCAAAGCTTAAATCAAATTACGATTAACCTAATGATCCGATCTCTACCAAATTTTGCCACAAAATACCTTTATGGAGGGAGCAACGTCTGACTAAATTAATAGGTCATTATCCTAATATTTAGCGGATGGCGACCATCTTTGTGTAAAAATCGATTCCCCCTATCAATTCAAACACGGTGAAACCGAATTGAACGAAATTTGGTACAGAGGTAACACTAGCAAAGGGCACCTCATATTCATGTTTAATATCCCTATAGCACGTTGTATTTCAACAAGCTACTACAACTAACATTCAATTATACTCCTTGAAAAGGACAAAGAGTTATAACAAGATGTTCAGCAAAGAACATATAGCCTACTTTCTCCTAAATGTATGGGTATCTTTATGACTCTTTGTCCTCATCCCTAAAACAATCACCCCAACCACAATGTATTGTTTGTTTTCTTTTATATTGATAATAAGCCAGTAAGTGTCAAGATCAATATTATATACTTTATGATGATTGAATAACAAAACTACTAACTTATTGTAATGCATTCACGTCCGTTAATCTCTATATTAACCCAGCCTGAAAAATTAAGAATCTTCCGCCCCAATCACAGTAGGTGGTGCTGCGACCTATCAGTGAATTAATCTTTATCTTGTACGCCTATGCACTGCCATCGTAATGTACTACGATGGCAGTGTTCTATGGGTGTTGAATGAGTAGGCAGTTTAAAGTAGCCAAGAGGGAGGCGATCCAGCTGGCAGTGTTTAAAGGTATTCGGAGCGCGATCGTGGCTAATAGTTGAACTACCGGTATTACAAAATTGCCATACTTCAGGAGGCCAGCTCAGGCATTTACACAGCGTTATGTTTGGAACAATATTACCCACATAACCCACAAGAGGACAGCACCGTACAGAGGCATTAAGAAGGCTGTGGTTAATGACAACGTGTATCTAGTTCTTCTATTCTCCTTTTTCTAATGTCTTCTATTTATGTGCGATGCTGGGACTGTGATTTTATTAATATACGAGTGTATACTTTATCCTCTCCTTTGAGCTAAATGACATTTTATTCAGTATCTGTGGAAAAAGCTCGTGCACATAATTTGTAAAAGAATTCAAGAAAAAGAAAACCTAACTGTAGCAGTACTCGATCCCCAGTCAACTGCGTGTCAGACTAACATGCTAGCCCAGAGCTAACCGTATCCATGACGTCAGGTGATCTTAACTGACATATTAGATAGAAACTGTTGGCAAATAATGACTTTAAATAAACGATTTCTTCACTGCAGTACATCTTCATTAAAGATCATT
Organism: Meconema thalassinum; assembly: GCA_946902985.2. Classification (NCBI taxonomy): domain Eukaryota; kingdom Metazoa; phylum Arthropoda; class Insecta; order Orthoptera; family Tettigoniidae; genus Meconema; species Meconema thalassinum. The sequence continues at coordinate 353,487,118 of OX336388.2, forward strand.
TCATACAAAGTTTATATTATTGTATCAGTACGGTATATCACATACAACATACTAAAACTACTGAAATATAAGACAGGCACATGAGGACAGCTGCCATCTTGTCGTGTGACACAAACGGCTCAGCTCTTTTAAGCCACTCATACTGTATAATATTATAATATTAAATTATAATAAATAACGGATCACGACCTTCAGGATAGCTTAAACCCCCCTAGGCTCGATAATCGGAATTGGTGGGTCTTAAGCTATTTATTAAAATGGTTGCATAATTCACACGGCCGCCATCCTGAAATGGCATGGCCGATGACCTTGAAGTTTGGGTGAAAGACGCGTCCTATATACAGGTATGTTGTCACCAAATTTGGTAGAGATCGGATGATTAGTTTAGCCGTAATTTGATTTTACGTTTTGAACATTTGAGTGGCCGCCATTCTGTTTTGGTAAAGATGGCGGCGATATAAAGTATGACACTGAGGTGTCCTTTACTAGTGCTACCTCTGTACCAAATTTCGTTCAATTCGGTTTCACCGTGTTCGAATTGATAGGGGGGGACAGACATTCAGAGTACACACACTCACACACACACAGACACACACACACACACAGACTCACACACACACATACACACACACACAGACTCACACACACACATACACACACACAGACACACTTTTTCGCCCTGTGTTGATCTCATAAGTCTACTTTCATTTTTTGCAAAAATCTAAAAGTAGGCTAAAAGTACCCATGCATTTAGGAGAAAGTAGGCTATATGTTCTTTACTGAACATCTTGTTATATATTAGTATGATTACATGAAGATTATTGTTTAGCCTACGTGTTTTATTCAAACTTCAATCGCATGATTAGGACACAAGAAATAAAAGGGGGATTTAAAAATGTTGCTCAGCAGCCATCTTGTGGTTATGAAAATAATTTTAATGTATTAGATGCCAGTCGATTAAAATTTGTATAAGCATATACCGTATCAAGTTTCACTGCACTCGGATGGTTAAAACGCAAGAATCGTCTATTTGAATATTTAAATTTCGCGTCGCCGCCATGTTGGATTTGTGCTCGCCAGGTTATTGAACGTCCCATAGGTGAACTTATGCTTATAGACTCTATACACTTACAAAATTTCAGTTTGATTGCTGTAGTAGATTAATAGATATTGAGAACCGTCTAAATAATTCGGATGGTCGCCATGTTGGATTTTAATATATCTAGGCCATAGAGTTATGTACTATTAGATGATGATTATTGTGTACGTTCATTATGCAAATGTTGATTTTGATCGCATGTTTAGAACACAAGAAATAAAAACTTAATTTTCGATATTCACACAGCCGTCATCTTGAGGTTATATAAGCAATTGAACTAAGTTAGAAACCAGTGCACTACAATGTGTATAAACATTTGCTGTGCCAAGTTTCATTGCGTTTGGTTCATTACATCGTGAGAAAAGTCTATTTAAAACTTTCAACTTCGCTTGGCCGCCATGTTGTTTTGTGGTTAACCGGTTTTTGAAAGTCTTATAGTTGAACTTCCAGTAGTGCCCTTTATCTCCGTACGAAATTTCATGGTGATACCGGTAATAATTTCAGAGTTATAGAATGCCGGTGAAATATTTCGCACAGCCGCCATCTTGAGGTTATGTAAACAATTGAACGAAGTTAGATGTCGGTGCATTACAATGTGTATAAACCGATACTGTACCAAGTGTTATTGAGTTTGGTTGGTTAAATCGCCAGGCACGTGTATTTAAAAGTCGCAAATTCGCTTGGCCGCCATGTTGGTTTTTTACTTACCAGGTTTTCAACCGTCACATAGGTGGACTTCTGGTAGTTCTCTTTATCACCGTAAAAATTTCCAGGGTGATATCGGTAATAGTTTCGGAGATATTGGATGCTGGTGAAATATTTCGCACAGCCGCCAGGTTGGATTGGTGAGACGTAACAAAATTTGAAGCTTGCGGTCGGGGTCGCCCGGAATAGTGCTATGAACTTATCGAGTTTCATTGAAATCTCTCCATCCGTTTAGAAGTTATTAGGGGGGGGGCGGCACAAAAATCCATCACACACGCACACACAGACAGACACACGGACAAAAGGTGATCTCATAAGCCTATTTTTTTCGTGAATGAAAATAGGCTAAACTGTGAATTACATAATACATATATTTTACCATTAGTCAACACAGTTAAACTGTTACCAGTTTAACATGGTAATCATACACGCATTTTATATAACTTTAAATAATGTATTTACTTTAAGACAGCCTATACGTGTTGATTCGTTGCCAGACTGCTACATAAATTATTTCTCCGTTTGGAAAACTCACATAACACATTACTCTAATAATATGACCAGGTATGTAGCAGTTGAGGGGTAGAAAGGAAACACCACAAAAAATCACTTCATAAAGATAGCTGAGGTGGAAGTTGACTAATCCCTTCCGAGTTGTCCTTAAGAGATTGGGCGTACTACAATCCAGCCCTCAGAACAGATAAAAAATTCTTTTTAGGGCTGGAAATGGAACCGAGGAAATTAATACATTTCTGTGCTCTAATAAGGACAGTCTCTCTCCTCTCTCTTCTCTTAGTCGTTTACCCTCCAGGTTGGTGGAACCCACGGACTCAGCGAGGGAACTCTCCACTACCGCCTCTACGGGCAGTGTCTTAGAGCTGGGAACTTCTAATAGGAGTGGATACAACTGGTGAGGTGTGATTGGCACCTCGCCCAGGCGGCCTCACCTGCAAAGTGAACAGGGGCCTCATGAGGGAAGGTAATGGATGGTCAGGATGGATATGCAAGGAAGAGGGAAGGAGGCGGCCGTGGCCTTGAATAAGGTACTGTACCCGATATCCTGATAGTAGGCTGTCAGATATCCGCCCCCTCAATCGGATTGCCAATAATCAATCGCACCGGCACAGCTACATCAATGAAAATGGCACTGACAGATACCACCGAGATTAGAGCACAATAGTTAACAAGAAATTATTGTGGAACACACCAAAATATACGGGGGTTCATACTTACCTTTACTTACCTCTTAAATTTATCTCGGGGACTGGGTTGTCAACTGGATCACTTAAAGTATGTCCACACAATAACCTCCACCATGATATTTAAAATGAACCAGAACGAAGACGAGAAACTTTAAACTGCACAATAATTTATTTCACATAAGGAATGATATTAACAAAAATAAAACAACAAAATCAACGTGGCAATCAGAAGCCATCGACCACATAACCATGTCCTCCTGTGGGACTTGTATTCTCTACATATAATGTTTCAGCTTTCTCAAGCTCATAGCAACGTAAAATAATAATGCACTGGGAATGGAAACGGGATTTGGGACAAGACACATATATCAATTGTTTTGCGTGTTTATATACTTCACATTTTATTTATAGCCACAAGGCTATTATGGAACGTCCTTGGCCTCTGTAACACAGTTGTCCGGGCCAGCTGCAATGCACCTGCATCGTCAAAGCGGACTCCCGTTCTTTCAACCCTAGCATAAGCGTGTTACCTCAGAGCTTGGCTCTCCTTTTTCAAATACGTAAATGTTCACATCTCAACTGAAATATTATCACGCAAATGTCTTACATGCTTCATTCAAACACCAGTGGATTACTCCAACAATCCCAAATCATGATTAATTGTTCAAACCACCTGCTTAATTAGCGTTGTTTAGAGTATAAAAAACTCTAAATGTTAATAACAAAAGTTCATTCATTATTTATAACAATAATAAATTGTTTATAACAATGTCAAATGACAATTGAAAATTTTATACACGCCTGTATTAATCACTATCATTTCAAATTATTACCAAAGATATTTACAAAATTATTTTACAATATTATATTGTTTATATTATTTATACAAGAAATACATTAAACCACACGTTTATCCGGTTGATAATTACTTAAATCGTGTTGATATAATCGACCAATGAAGGTTAGTTATATTTAACTGTCAAATTCAGGTTTAATAAGGTTTAATAATAATTATTAATATTTGTGACGGTAACCTCCATTCAAAATCTTTATCTCAAATTATTTAACACTCTTGTTAATTTTAACAGTATTTTCATATGAATAATTTTCAAAGAACAAGAACAATACATTCAGCGGGAAAATACTTCGCTCAAGATGCACAAAATTGCACAACAATTGGCCCAAAATTCATCATATATCTTCATATATATGGCATAAAAATCCTTCAAACTACACACAAAAATCCTCCACTTATGAATTCATCAACTTCATTAATTATTGTGGGAACCTCCTTCATTATTCAAGGGCATTACTCAACAGCGACTTTTACACGTCCACTGAACTAACGATTATACATCCATTGTTCCTCTTTAAAAATTCTTATATTCATCAATTGTAATAATGACTGTTATTATTTAACCTTAGTGGGTTTCATTCATGAATCGATATGAAGTAAAAATTTGCCAATCACAAATAAATTTAATAGCAAATACGATTAAACACTCTTGCCTGGTCTATCAAAATTGAGTTTACTATCTTCAAAGTAACGCAGTATAAAAATACTATCTTCAAACAAAGTTCATCTAAACTGCATGAATAGTCGAATAGAATACAATTAGTTTGTGGAATGCAAACATTATTGTTCCAATCTATAATTGAGAAAAACTCCTATCAAATGTTCATTACTATAGTGTATTCAATAAATTGTAATCAACGTTCATATTTCATGAAATTGTCCATAATGCAATGATAAATGTCTATGTTGCAATCATGTTCATAAGACGACTAGTATTTCAAAGATTGTCGATATCGTAATAGATTTTAACGCTCTAAAATCATTTAATTATTCTTCTTTCTTGAGGATGACAGAAAATTGGTCAAAGTAATTTACTGAATAGAATTACTTTAATAAAATGACACGCTGTCTGAATTCAAATCTGCCATAGCAAATCATTAACTTTACCGTCAAATCGTGACTACAAAAATATGCAAATTACTGAAAGAATTTAATATCAGTCTCAACTGATCCAAAATTATTAAGTATGCCAATGACATAGCAATGTCTCAAAAAATCGAAGAAAAAGGCATAAATCATCGAAGTGTACTGAGTACAGAAATATCAATCAAGAAAATGGGGCAAAATATAGGACAGAAAATATGGGAAGAATGGTTGCTCTGATATCGCTACAAGACTCAAATAATACAAGAAACGTTCACGACTACCTTATCTGTTGATTGAAGTTCTAGAGGAAAGTTTTCAAAGAAAACTGCTGTTGGTTCCATTTCACCAGCGTAAAGATGTGCTCCGTCCTCGAACCTGGAATCAGCGTCCTCGGAGAATCGAACTGCTTCCTCCTCCGAAATTGCACTGCTCCGTGGATACGAAAAACATCCTTCTGGCAAAACTCTTCTTTGTGCGCCGGGACAACCCTGGCCTCTCTTGAAAGTTCCCTGAAGTTCTTGCAGGAATTCGCCATGAAGTTTATTGTAGTTATTTCCGCAGAAATATTCATAGTTGTGGAGTATGAAAATATTTCCACTGTTATCTGGTATAATTCAGCGATGGATTCACGATGCATGAGTGTAGTTGGATGTTCACTACATGCTCGCTTTTGTAGAAAGACGATTAACGAAGTTCCATGCTGTTATTTCACTCCAATCAATATATGTCCCAATTGCATTAAAGCCTTAGCCTTCCATCTCAACTACTGTTAAAATCATTGAAAGCACTGCAAGATTATAATATTCCATAGTAGACTGTATCGTTGTAATACCAAACGTATTCTCCAATATCACTGTTGCACTCCACGTGTCAGCCGTAGTGTATAATGTGGAATTTTAAAAATGTTTCTCATGTGGCGAGAAAATCACTTTTGTTGGCAGCCTTAAAGTTCCAATATCTTTCGAAGTATAACTATGAAATTGTTCAAATCTTCTACACACCTCAATGTTATACTGCCCAATAGAATTATAATACAGGCTGAAGTTAGCGCTTGATATCTTGACTGGTGGAAACGTTAATGTGAGCGTTTCAACTTCACCTAGTTTCGAGCAGCGTAAAATGGAACTGCTCCGAGTTCGTTCGATGCGCCGGGCTTTAACCACGCTAAAGACAACTTACTTCACTGAATCACTTGAAAATAACTATATATCACCAGAAATATATATACGGTATCAGCGGTATGAGAGATATGAGAGCTCCTCTATACTGTGCACGACCTTTTATCAACTTCTTAAGGGGCGTATCCATCCCTTCCATAGCCTGTTGCTGCGTCATTGCTAGAAGTTTTAACTTTGGCTATACTTGACGGATTTTCAAATTTCAAAAACTCAAAATTAATTTCTTCAAAATTCCAAATCAATGCCATAACTGAAAATAGATTTCCACAAATCTGCATGCCAAAAGTAATCAAATATCGTAGTTTCAGCAATCTCCGTCTTCCTTCCAAACTATCGTTCATTGGTTCGAGTCTCTCCTCCAATAGCGTAACTTCTTCCTTAGCACAATACCTTGTTTCCTGCGACTGCGTCGTAAATCTAAGATCTTTCTCGAACAAAATCATGACGTCACCAAGAATCTCAGCTCAATCAGCCTACTTGCATGAAATCTGCGTCATCCGTGCCTACGTCATGAATATCCACGTCATAACTATGACATCTATAACTTTACTCATATTTGAAAATACAGCCATCGTGGTCTCAATATAATTCAATTTCCGGGGGCAGTACTGCACCATTATTCATAAAGGTCCTAAGTACAGACATGGTTACAGTATTTTGGGAACACCCTGTAACTTCCTAACTTGCCTCTGAAGTCTATAATTACAGCTGGTCTACAGCGAGCAAAAGCCATGCTATCAAGAAAGAGATCGGCAGAGCTCGTGTTTCCGACGAGAAATCCGAAGGTCATCGATATTAAACATGTTGACTGTGTCTAACACTATATCGATCGATTCACCTGAGAGTGATTAATACAAATTAATGCATATTTAACACTATATGTAAGCAGATACATATGTCTATATGTATATTTCCATGGCAGAAAGCTATTATTAAGAAAGCATGAAGAACAGAAGATAATCTGTTAACTCACTGCTGATTACGTTTCGACTGCGATATATTTCGTATCGAGTCGTGACGTGTGAGGGAGTGGGGGAAGCAGATGTGAGACTCAGACGACCTCGTGGAGAGAGCAAGGAGTATAGAAACTGACAGCGTACAGGTTTGAGCCTGAAAACAGTGAAAGTAAAATCGCCAGCTAACGGGAGTTTTAAAAACGTGTGACCGTGCTGAAGTGTACGCTAGTTTGTTTAGCATTCTACGTGAAGTAGAAACGTGTTTAATAGGGCTCAGACATGGTCTTAAACATGTAATAGTTTATCTGTGCGACAGTGTATTTACAGCAACTAACGGGCCATGCGGATGGATACTTTTATAATCCCGACCGCGAGCTCAGCCGTGATGTGTCACGAAACTCTGCATATAATCCGTCGTGGAAATGCAGCCTAGACTTGATTCACTCTTCACAGTGATTATACTTTTTGAAAAGAGTACATTCTCAAGCAAGGTGTCAGAGGGAAGGAACAATATGAAGCTTATATCCACTACGATGGTAGGCTAGATTGATTTAAGAATACTGCATTGGCAGGGTGTAGCGGGGACATGTTAGCTGCAACTTTCATTTAGCATGAAGTGTGCTAGTGACTCTCGTGATGCAAGGGGCCGCGTCGACCCTCGTGAACTTGTTCACACTCGCGTTCACATATTGGAACTTGTTAGTGACTGTTCGAGTTCACCTTCGCTTCGTGACGAGCTGATAAACTGTGTGCGGTCCGTCCGTTGGTATTCGAATATGTATGGGAAGATATCGCCAGGATATGTTGGAACTATTTCGACCGACCGGGTGTGCTTCGAGCCTAGGAGGACTTTGGTTCGTTCTATGGAAACCCAGTTGAAGTCCAGCATATTTTCTGTTGGTATGGAGCTGATTATGGCCAACGATATCCTTTTTTCCTCATCTAGATTCGCCAAAGGTACTGATCACTTCAACTTGTTACAGTAGTGTAGCGTGGACATTTAGAACTACCACTTTGCCATATTTGATTTTGTAGATTAAATGGTTGAGTAGAAAGTGCAGGTTCGATGTTCATTTCGAAACTGACCTTCTATGATGCCAGGATTTTGACTCATAAAAATGAGTGCATCCTTTGTGTAATTTTGATGAATAAATTAATAATTTCAGTAGTATTTTACAGTATTTAAACTAATATGCTCATTCTTATTTGTCGAGAAACTAATGTAGGAAGAAGATCTACAGTTTTTCTTGTGTAAGAACATTTTAGTAACACAATTTTCTTTTGAGACCTTTGGTTGAGTTTTTCATATTCTAATGCATTGTTCTTTAAGCACTTTCGCTTAGATCATCGTATTCTTTGAGGGGAATTTTCCTGTTCGTATTCTGATTACGATATTAAGAAGTTTTCGGACCCAGTTATTCTAAATGTTACTTCGAGTCCTTGGACTATATTTTCTTCAGTTTTTTAATAACAGATTTAACTTGTGTTTTCTGAGCGTGATTTTCGAAATGGATTGCCTAATGGGTCATTAGTCGCTTAGCCTTTGTTGCTAACCTAGATCCATGCTGTAGGTCTAATCCATCGACATTTTCGCGTTCGGGAAATTCAGGGAAGATCTTATTTTGAGATTGAATTTATCTTTATAGATCGCTTTGACAAACTCAGTTTGTGTGGTTGGGCAGAGTTATATTTTTTTTTGAAGCTAACACTGGATTAAATTGATATCATTGCCTTTAGTGCAATAGTTTTTCTCTATTAAGAGGGTATTTGAACGACATCCAAATTTGCGAGGATAATCCCAGGGACGACTTACTATAAGTCATACGTTTAAGAATTATGGATCATGTAATAAATCAATGTAAGGCAAGTTTTTAAAGATAGGTGGAATATTTCTGAAATCCACTGGGCTTTGTTGGTAATCTGTTACGGGATCATATTTTTCGAGTTCAGGATTTTTACCATAAACAGCTGATTTGCATAATTGTGGATTTATAACAGTAAGGCTCCTATTATAGGTGCATGCTCGACTTTAGAGAGGCATGTACTGTGAGTAATGTCTTTGTGTTTAAGTATATTGATGCTATGCTTTGTAAAGCATATTTTTCTTGTTGAGGATTGAGCCAGGTGTGCCAATCAGGATTAGATTGATTGGGGTTTTAACCCAGAGAGGTGTTGTTTTAACCTAGTATGGTTAATATTTGGTCATTGTTAACTTTATCGCTGTTATCGTGAAAATGCCTGTGTAAAGATAAATATTTTTCTGAGCAGTATTATTGAGAATCTTGAGTGGATATCCGGTTAAATGTTTCCAGTAAAACTAATATAACAATTTTGCCATGAGATGTATGTTTAATAAGGAAACCGATAACTATTTAAGGCTGAATTTATGATTAATTTTTGCTTAGCTTAACTGTTCGGCAGAATTACCCTAAAACTAGAAATGAAACAATATTAAACAGAAAGGAATGTCGTGACATCAAGTCAGTGGGAAGAGAATAATTGAAATTATTCTGGAATTTGTGTAAATTATATTCTGTAAATAGGCCATATGAATTTCTTCATTTAATAACAAGAACATATAATGTTACTGAAGATGTCGTGTAGGATTATTAATTATAATCAGGATATTTTTGTATAAGATGTTATTTCCGTTAAGGAACCGAAATGAATTTAATGTATTCAAGTCTTATAATATTTTTCTTTTTGTAAATGCCTACCATATGGGATTGATTGATCATTATTATTATTAATATGCCTTATATTTTAATCAGCTAAAAGTTAGTTGTGATAATGGGTAATATTTTTTTTTGAAAGACAATCCAGTATAATCAATGAGTTTTTTTTGATTGGTCGTGGTAACGACAAAATTGATATTTTTCTGTCTTGTTTATTCTTACAATAAACTACTTTATTACTTGGTTTTAATTATTGCGTGATGCTTTATAGAGGTGATGGAAGGGTGTATTAAGGGGGCCATCGCTAGGTATTTTAGTGTTTACCACACCTTTGAGATTCTTTCTTCCTCTTGAAGAATTCTTGTGTTTTGAGCTAGTCTTTTCTTTTTCTGAGCCTTGGTCAGTCTTAATACATCCTGTTAGGTATTCGAGTGGCCCTATTATCCCTGTGTCTGTTGGTAGAACTTGGGGGTCTTTAGAGCCGGGGCATTTTCAGGTTCTACGATCCAGCTGCAATCCAGGGATTCAACAGGTATTGGTAGGTAAAAGGGTACAGTACTGCCCCCGTAATTGAATTATGTAGAGACCACGGTGGCTATATTTGAAATTATGATCAGAGTTATGGCTGTCATAGTTATGACGTGGGTAGTCATGACGTAAGCACGGATGACGCAAATGCTATGCTAGCAGGTTACTTGAGCTGAGATTCTCAGTGACGTCAGCATTTAGTCGAGAATGTTCCAAGATGTACGACGCAGTCGCAGGAAACGAGGAATTCTGCTGAGGAAGAAACTATGCTATTGGAGGAGAGGCTTGAACCAATGAACGATAGTTTAAAGGAAGACGGAGATTGCTGAAACTATGGTTTTTTATTACTTTTGGAATGCAGAATTGTGGAAATCCATTTGCAGTAAAAGCATTGATTTGGAATTTTGGTGAAATTTATTTTCAGTTTTTGAATTTTGAAAATCCGTCATGTATTAACGAAGTTGGAACTTCTAGCGATGACGCAGTATCTCGCTTTGGAAGGGATGGAAACGCCCCTCGAGAAGTTAATAAAAGGGCTTGCGCAGAAGAGAGGAGCCTCTTTCGTTCTCTGATCATTCTGAGATCTCATTCTCAGATCATCGAAGTATATTTGTGAAAGTTCTTTTCTTATACATTCATTATAGTGAGACGTCGAAGTGAACAGCAGTGAAAAGAATCGTCTTTATAACGCGTGGCGAGGCCACTATATTAACGAGATCCAAGTCAAACTAGGTGAAGTTGAAACGGACCTTAGATAGCTTCTACAAGTTTAGCTTCGAACAGTTAGCGGTCACCGATAAGCTAATTGTATTGTGCAGTGCTACATGCAGTTATAGAGAAAAGCAGAACAATTTCAACCGATTAGTTTAAAAGATATTAGCAGTTTTATACGACTGACAAAAGTGATTATCTCGCCACTAGAGAAGCACTTTTGTATAGCCAGAATCAACGCAACGGCTGACGCTGCGAGTGGAATAGAAAGACTTCAGATTGCTTGGTTACAGAACGATACAGTATAATGGAGCAATTGAATACGGCAGTTTGTTTTTCTGACACTACAACCGAAGAGCAGATGGAAGGCTAAAAGGGCTTATTGCAATTGGGACATACTTCAATGGAGTAAGATAGCGACATGGAACTTCGCTAATTGCTATTCCACACAAGCGAACATGCGGTGAATACCATCTACACCCATGTTTCGTAATTAAAGGCTGAATACCATCGAACAGCCATAGAAACAATTTCATACTCTGTATATGAATAATTTCTTCGGAAATTTCTACAAAACTTCATGGCGATTGTCTACTGGAACTTCAGGGAATTTTTAAAGAGAGGTCAGGGATATCCCGACTCACAAAGAAGATTATTGCCGGAAGGATGTCTATTCGTCTTCGAGGAGCAGAGCGATTTCCGGAGAAGGAAGCAGTTCGATTCTCCGAGGGTGCTATTTCCTATTTCGAGGATGGAGCTCAGCTTTAATGGATCCATCAGCAGTCTTCTTTGGGGAATTTTCCTCTGGAACGTCAATCGGCAGATAAGGTAGTCGTGAACGTTTATTGTATTTGAGTTTACTAATGATGTTTGAGCAACTATTTTTCCCATATTTTTATCCTCATGTATTTTGCCCTATTTTCTTGTTGAGATTCTTATTCTCAGTACACCTTGATGAGTTATGCCGTTTTCGACGTTTTATTAAGACATTGTTATGTCATGGGCATAGTTAACGATTTTGAATCAGTTGAGACTGATATTTGGATTTTTCAGTAATTAATTTTTTTTTTTGTAGTTACGATTTGACTGTAAGTTAATGATTTTTATGGCAGATTTAAATTCAGACAGCGTGTCATTTTACTAAAGTAATTCTACCCCAGTTTAATTACTTTGACCAATTTTCTGTCATCATCAAGAAGGAAGAACATTTAAATGATTTTAGAGCGTTAAAATCTCTTACGTTGTCGACGATCTTGGAAATACTAGTCGTTATTTGTATTGATTGCAACACAGACATTTATTGTCAGTTATGAATGAACATTGCATCATAGACACTTTTGTGAAAGATTAACTTTAATAATGAATTATTGAATGCATTAAAGTCAAGTACTTTTGTTAGGAGTTTTTTCTCAATTAGAGATTTATATAACGATGTTTGCATTCCCCAGTCTAATTGGATTCTATTCGACTACTTCGCATTTTAGTCGCACTTTATTTGAAGATAGTATTTTTATACTACAATTTCTTTTAAGATGTTAATCTTAAATTTTGATAGACCAGACAGGCGTATATAAGCGTATTCACTATTAAATTTGTTTGTGATTGGCAAGTTTTGACTTCATTTCGGTTCATGAATGAAATCCACGAAGGTTAAATAGAAAAACAGTTTTGAAACAATTAATGATTATAAAATTTTTTAAGTGGAACTATGAATGTATAATCGCTAGTGCAGCGCGTGTTGAAAGTCGCTGAGATATAATGCCCTTGAATATGAAGGAAGTTCCCACAGGAAGTAATGTTAAAGAATTATTTGTGGAAGTTTTGTAAGTTATGTGGAAGTTCTTAATGCCATGTAGATTAATATATGATGATTTTGGGCATATTTTTAATGCAGATTGTGCATTAACTTGTTAGCGAAGGATTTTCCGCTGGAGTAAGATTGTCATAGTTCGTTGAAAATTAATCAAGTGAATTACTGTTATAATTAACACGAGTTTTGAAAGAATTTGAGATAAGATTTTGAATGAAGATTGCCGTCACAAATCATTATTAAAACCTTTATTAAACCAGATTGTGACACTAATATGTATAACTAACCTTCATTGGTCGATTATATTAATCACGATTATGAAAATTACCAACCGAATGAACATGTGGTTAATGTATTTATTAAATTAATAATTTAAACAATTTAAATGTTAATATTGTAAATAATTGTTGTAAATATTTTTGAAAATAATATGGAACGAGAGTGATGTTAAAGGCGTGCTTATAATATTTTTATTGTCTTTGACAAATATTATAAACAAAATTCTAATTGTTATAAATAATTTATGTGATTTTGTTATAAACATTTAAGAGCTAATTAAACATTTGGATTGAAGTTAACAAGTTTAAGAAATTAACATAATGATCCAATAGGATGTGAGCAAAGTACTTGAAAGATTTGCGTAAATATAATGTGAGTTGTCTTGTGGACATTTAAAAGCTTGAGAGTGCAGGCTGTATTCTTACGTAACATAGCATGTGAGAAGGGAGTGCATTTGACCAGTATGCAACAGGCTGAGGGTAGCCCGCAGCTGTGCCAACATCTGGTTCTCAGAGAGTGAGGTCGTACACACTTTGGCCTTGCGACTATAAATACCATTCTCATGTTTATTAAAAGGAAACCAAATGCTCTATATATGTCACACCCTGACGTCCTTTTCCAATCCAATAGTGTTATGAATATTACGTTATTTGGAGCTCTTGGGAGCTAAAATGTTTTATATCATGTTGTATGATAAATTTTGCAAGTCCTACTGGAGGACATAGTCAGATTGACTTGGGCTACTGATAGCCACGTTGATTTTGTTGTGTTAGTAAAATCATACCCTTTATTAGAAATAAAGCTTTTGTACAGTTCAAAGTTCTCGTCTTCGTCTTGGTTCATTTTTAAATGTCATGGTGGAGGTTATTGTGTGAACAGACTTTAGTGATCCTGTTGTCAACTCAAACCCCGAGATAATTAAGAGGTAAGTAACGGTAAGTATGAACCCCCGTCTATTTTGGTGTGTTCCACAATGATTTCCTGTGAACTTCTGTGCTCTTATCTCGATAGTATCTGTCAGTGCCATTTTCATTGATGTAACTGTGCCGGTGCGATTGATAATTGGCAATCCGATTGAGGGGGCGGATTTCTGACAGCCTACTATCCAGGTAAACGGGGACAGTACCATCCCGGCATTTGCCCGAAGACGAAGTGGGAAACCACGGAAAACCACTTCGAGGATGGCTGAGGTGGGAATCGAACCCCCTCTACTCATTTGGAACACCCGAGTCTGAGTAGACCCCGTTCCAGTCCTCATACTATTTTTCAAATTTCGTGGCATAGCCAGGAATCGAACCCAGTACCTCCGGGGCGGCAGCTAACCATGCTGACCGCTACGCTACGGAGGCGACTATATAAAGACAGTCAGTACAGTAAATCTTGAGAATCTAGGATTGCTCACTGACTTGGCTTTGACTAGTGACAAATCGTTTTCATACCGTGGCACACATTCTCTTAGAGTGTGTGGACCTGGCCGATCTGCGAAGAACTCCCAAACTGCCTAACACCCTCTCCCTTGCTCTACGTGATGACGGGCCGTCAGCAGACCTCATCATCCGGTTTATGAAGGAGAGTGGTTACTTTTTTAAATTTTAATATAGTGTAAGAATTTTATTTTACGTCATGTCTGTTATATGCTTTTGCTGTATATACATATAGATTTAGCCTATTTTCATTTATGAAAAAATAGGCTTATGATCACCTTTTGTGCATGTGTGTGTGTGTGATGGTGTGAGTGTGTCCCTCCTAATAACTTCTAAACGGCTAGAGCGATTTCAATGAAACTTGGTAAGTCCATAGCACATTTCCGGACAACGACGACCCTGTCCTTCAAATTTTGTTACGTCTCACCAATCCAACATGGCGGCTGTGCGAAATATTTCACCAGCATTCAATATCTCCGAAACTATTACCGATATCACCCTGGAATATTTAACGATGATAAAGGGAACTAATAGAAGTTCACCTATGTGTCTTTTGGAAACCTGGTAACTACATAACCAACATGGCGGCCCAGCGAAGTTGCGACTTTTAAATAGACGTTTCTCGCGATTTAACCAACCAAACTCAATAACACTTGGTACGGTATCTTTTTATACACAATGTAATGCACCGACATCTAACTTCGATCAATTGTTTACATACCCTCAAGATGGCGGCAGTGCGAAATATTTCACCGACATTCTATTTCACTGAAACTATTAGCGGTATCACCCTGAAATTTTGTACGGAGGTAAAGGGCACTACTGGACGTTTATCTATAAGATTTTCAAAAACAAGTTAAACACAAAACGAATATGCTGGCCAAGCGAATTTGAAAATTTTAAATAGACCTTTCTCGCGATTTAATTATCCAAACGCAATGAAACTTGGTACAGGAAATGTTTATACGCATTGTAATGCACTGGTATCTAATTTAGTTCAATTGTCAATATAACCTCAAGATGCAGGGACAGTACCTTCTGACAGGACACGGCCGCTTCCTTCCACATCCTTGCCCACTTTCATCCATTCATCTCATCTCTCATCCCGACGCGCAGGTCGCCCACGGGCGTCGACTAGAAAGACCTGCACTCGGCCTCTCAATAGACTACACGACAACAACAAAAACTCAAGATAGCAGCAGTGTGATTTTTTTAGCCTATTTTCAATTTAAAAAAATAGGCTTATGAGATCACCTTTAGTCCGCGTGTGTGTGTGTGTGTGCGTGTGTGTGTGTGTGATGAGTGTGTGTGTGTGTGTGTGTGTCCCCTAATAATTTCTAAACGGCTGGAGCGATTTCAATGAAACTCGGTAAGTTCATAGCACTATTCCGGGCGACCCCGACCGTGCCCTTCAAATTTTGTTACGTCTCACCAATCCAACATGGCGGCTGTGCGAAATATTTCACCAGCATTCAATATTCCCGAAACTATTCCCGATATCTCCCTGGGATTTATTACGGTGATAAAGGGAACTACTAGAAGTTCACCTATGTGACTTTAGAAAAACTGGTAACTACAAAACCAACGTGGCGGCCACGCGAATTTGCGACTTTTAAATAGACGTGTCGCGCGATTTAACAGACCAAACGCAATAAAACTTGGTACAGTATATGTTTATACACATTGTAATGCACCGACATCTAACTTCGTTCAATTGTTTACATAACCACAAGATGGCGGATGTGCGAAATATTTCACCGGCATTCTATATCTCTGAAACTATTAGCGGTATCATCCTGAAATTTTGTACGGAGACAAGGGGCACTGTGCCCAACTCTAGGAATGGGTATTCCAAGATTCAGACACCTAGATATCAAGGGAAAGGCTGTAGACGCTTTTGAAAGTTGAGATATTTGAATATCGCGCTACATTGCTTCTCGAAGCAATTGGAAAGAATTTACCGATACTTGGATGTCAAGTGACGTAGCGAGTAATAGCAGAGGTGGAGGCTATTTATTGATTAAATAGTTAACTATGGAGTAGAGACTTGAGACTGGGATCAGATTACTGGCACGGCCAAATGAAAGAGAATGCAATTAGTATCAAGTAATCGGACCAGGGATTCAAGAGATATGAGGATTTCTAGATATCAGCTGATGCGGCGTGACCCTGACAGTTTTGAATAAAAGCCAGCTGGCCGAAGCATCGATAGCTCATTCTAACACAAGCATTTGCCGAGCAAGTTGTTGCGACGCTGAGCCAAGGCACATGGTTGCCGGATCCACGCAGAAGTTCTTTTCAAAGTCGTGATAGTCACGAAAGTGCTGCGCTACGAGGTGGAACTTAGTAAGGTTCTGGCGAGGAGAATCACTGAGGTGATTGATTTTTCTACAGACATTGGTGGAAATATTTATATTTCTACATGGACATATGCTAGACTTTGTCTAGAATTAGTATTTTGTCACAGTCCAGTAATAACATAATACTTGGATATTTAAATCCATTACAGTCAGTTTTCATATTTGTAACTAGTTAACCACTTCGATCTGTCAGTACATGAAGACTAGTCTATAACGGTGGCGTTCATTAGTCTACGCAAGGGAAACTACAAGTTGCTTAGCGCATGGTAGATGGTGATATAATAAACCATGCCCAGGGAACGATCTTCAGAACAGCCGTTGATTGCTTAGACTGTCAGTGTTTTTCTTGTACTGATAGGATTACCGTGAGTTATGTTACAACTGACATATCTAAGAAGAGATCACTTAGATCTGACCCTATTTAAACAAACTGTTATGGCTTTGATAGAAGCCCATATTAAAATGGAACAACAGTTAATTCAAACGTCAAAAGATACTACCACTATGTCTGACTAGACGGATTGTGGGTATATAATGGCGGCCGATACAAGGATTATACGTGCTTGTCCGATAGGGCATGTCTATGGATAAATCTGGTACAGACCAGGTTTACTACGCTTCAAGACCATCAAGAACTGTAAGCCACATTTGAATTATTTTATGCCTAGCTAATTGGAACAAACTATTTTTTCTGCAGATGACCAACACATTTTATTTTTCGTCGTATTTAAAGCTTGCAATGATTTACGCAAGACTTATTAGAGTTATTCTGAGCATTTTCAGCACTCAGAACAGTTTAGGATCGATGACCGAGCATTTCGAAGATTTATTTGAATTTTTCATATTTTAGGGAAACCACGGAGAACCGTCGATGTAAAGGTTGAGTGAAATTATTTTTGTTGAGGAATGGATATTTTTTCCATATTCGAAGGTTCGAACATGTGGATTCTCACATAATGAGATGATAATTAAACATATTTAAAGTAATATAACTAATGATAATAATAATAATAATCCACTAATAATAATAATAATAATAATTTATATAATTTTTTCTAAATAATTCTTGGATATCATATTTTATAATAATCATATGTATTGAGAAAGAGCCTATGAAGTAGTTTAATCATTTCTAGTCTGGAACAGGAGATTTTCCGAAGGAGAGTGGTTAACGCAAGCCCGCATTCAACCAACATTTCAGTTCTGGTTGAACAGTTGATATTTGCAATGAGCAAAGTATATTTTTCAGATAACACGGAGAGGCATGAAACGGGAAGCAAATGATATTTGTATCAAATAGGATATTTTTGTATTTATATAAAATCATGACGTAAATACACTCGAAAGTGAAATAAAGATTTTCATAAGTATGGTAAATTCACGGGTTGAACTGAATGGTAAAATAAAGTAAACTTGTCAGTTTATTGATCTTCCAATGTTGATAACAAGCAGAGGCTTGATTTATTGTATAAATTTTGGGAAGAAAATTTATGTGTGGAGTAGTTGAAATGCCATTCCCAGGTGCGCATGTTTAAGTCGCAGGAATGAAGAGGTTTTTTCGAGCATCAATCAAATAGCAGGTTCGATGGCTCAGGTTTATAGTAGGAGTATTGGAACTACACATTTCGTCGGATGAATGACCCGAAGGTTATTTCTTGAAACTATCAGTTCTTATTTCAACCTTGTTTACGAATTCCATTTAGACTTTGATTTTGCTAGAACCCGGATTTGTCATGATAGTAGTTTATTCTTCTTCAGAGGAAGACCTTTGCCGTTGTTGTTGTAATATTGTGTTCTTACACAAATAATAGAATGGGCCACTGCCAATTAAAAATAATTCTTTAACCACGAATAATTTGAAGGATATTTTCAATCCTAGTGTCATGAACTGAATGAATTTATTATGAAGCTACAATTCTTATTTCCGCATTCTGTCGAAGAATTGCAAGTTGTGAAAATTACAAAAATGGCCATAAATATAAATATTTTTATAATAATGATTCCAAGTGGAAAATCGAATAGTTGAATGGTTCAACAATTTAGTGATCAAGTTGATGATTCAGAAATCATTTTTTTTGTTAGGAACTTGAATTTCATAATCGAGTCACTTCTCGAAATGTTTAATGTCAGAAGAACAATTAATTGTTGTTGTGCTTCGCACAGTTCTTCGATGCTATGCTCTAGGTCAAATACTTTTCAGATGTTATTAATATGTGTAAATAATGTGTGTTGATTCAATGATAATAATATTTTCGACAATATATTTTTGAAACTGGAAAATAAGTGAAAGTTGAAAATTCTATGAACATTTATTCTACGAGTGTTAATATCATGTAAATATTCAAACAGTGATCTACGATATTTCCAGTAGAGACAATTAACTTTGAACTGGAATTAATCACAAATAATTTTGGAACACAGTCTACAGGACTATTAATCGGACTTGTGTTTCCAAAAAAAGATTGTCAAATGTGTTTGGAAAATTTCTGTATATTGTGTGTAAATAAGAGTGTGGATCGCCACACGTGGATGATGCTGCTTTGAGCATCTTTGCAGTCAATTTTAACTTCAAAATAAACTGAGATAATTTTACCAGATGTGTTATACCCAATTAAATCTCCTTCTATCCTTATTGTTGCATTGAACCAAAAATCAGTAAAGCATTTTTTTTCATTTGATGTCGTTTTTGCGATTAGCTTTAACCCATCTGGCGCCCCGGGATATTTTCATTCTCGTGCTGACTGATTATTGGTAAAATGCATATGTGGTCGTGCGGACTCCGGTCTAAACGGGCACAGCACTACTGGAAGTTCATCTATAAGACTTTCAAAAACCGGTTGACTACAAAACGAACATGGCGGCCAAGCGAATTTGAAAACTTTAAATAGACCTTTCTCGCGATTTAATGTTCCAAACGCAATGAAATCTGGTACAGTAAATGTTTATACACATTGTAATGCACTGGTATCTAATTTAGTTCCAATTGTTTACATAACCTCAAGATGGCGGCTGTGCGAATTTTAAATTTAAGTTTTTATTTCTTTTGTCGTAATCATGCGATCGAAGTGAAAGTTTGAATAATGAACCTACGCAAAATTTTTCTTTAATGGTATATGACTCTATGGACTATACATTTAACAATCCAACATGGCGACCATCCGAAATATTTAGACGGCTCTGAATATCTACGAATCTATTATAGCAATCAAACTGATTTGTTTATGTTCATAGGGGCTATGAACTGAAATTCACCTATAGGACCATAAATAACCTGGTGATCACAAATCCAACATGGCGGCGACGCGAAGTACAACTATTCACATGGTCGTTTCTCGCAATGTACCCATCCGGGTGCAGCGACATTTGGTACAGTAAATCCTTATACAAATATTAATCCACTGGCATCTAATTTTGTTCAATTGATCGTTTCCATAACACAAGACGGCAGCTGTGCGAAATTTTATAATCTCGTTTTTACTTCTTGTGTCCTAATCATGCGATTGAAGTTTGAATACTACACCTACACAATACTATTTATGTAACAGTACATAGCTCGAAGACCTACATATATAAAAATCCAACATGGCAACCATCCGCAATATTTAATCGGTTCTCAATATCTACGAATCTATTACAGCAATCAAACTGAAATGTTGTATGTTGATACATGCACTTAACATTAGTAGGATATATGAAAATAGGCTGTATAGTTCTTCACGGAACTACTTGTTTAATGTTCAAAATGCTTTATTTGTTTTATTCTTTTTGTCATCTTTTTTCTACTTTTATCCAAATAAGGTAAATTCTTAGGACTCAGCTATTCTTCTAGGTTTGTGCCGTGTCTTGTGTGGGGTTTCACCTAGGTCACCAAGCTAGCTCATCGTCGGGCTCTTGGTGTCCCCGCCCGGAGGGAGGTGGTGCGCAGTTCGTCACTAATGTGGGGGTCCGGGCGGGGACACCAAGAGCCCGCCGATGAGCCAGCTTGGTGTCCTAGGCGAAACCCCACACAAGACACGGCACAAACCTAGAAGAATTGCTGAGTTTTAATTCACCGGCCGTGAAAGCCAATACACCGTCTTTTTGGAAGCCTTTAGGGAGGTTAAGGCTGCTTGAGCTTTTAGTTCTCGCAGTCAAGTGATGCAGTTGCACCTAATATAAAGGGAGATGGTGCGCAGTTCGTCACTCCTGTGGGGGTCCGGGCGGGGACACCAAGAGCCCGCCGATGAGCCAGCTTGGTGTCCTAGGCGAAACCCCACACAAGACACGGCACAAACCTAGAAGAATAGCTGAGGTTTAATTCACCGGCCGTGAAAGCCAATATACTAAATTCTTAGGGTTCACTGTCTGTTTTATATAAACCATTTTCGTTTTCATCCTCTGGCAGTGGGTTGTTTCTAATCACATGCTTCCATTTCATACCTTTTCATTTCATTAGGGGCCGATAACCTAGTGGTTAAGGGGGGACCTACACCTTTAAGAATCAACATTTGTCATTTTTCAATTTAATTTTGTCTACGTTTATTGATTCTTCCTCTTCAAATCACTGCAACAATTTCTTTGATATGTATAATACTTTTGAAGTTTTAACCAAAAACGTGCAGGGGAGTTTAAAGGAAAGGAAGGAAGATTGTAGTTTTACGTGACCGTGAATCTTGTGATTATGAGCCACGGGACCTCCTTTTTACGTGGAATCCGAACCACAGGACATGGCATTTCACATCGAAAATCTCACATGCATTGAAGGGGAGTTTAGGAAGGTTGCCTACACATTGGTAACTTTGTTGCTCGTTTCCCGAAACTTGGATTTTCAAACCCTTTTCCTTAGTAACTACCAGAGTTTTCAAGATAATTAAGTGAAATTTAGTATACAAGTGTATCTTATAGGGAAGAACAATATGACCTAGAACTGCTGCTGTACATGTCATAGTTCGGTTTAAAAAATTAAGAGAAAAAACTTGCAAAAATACACTTTAATATAAACTTTTAAAAAATATTTTGTATTCGTAGTTTCCAATGATTCTAGGTCCCCCCTTAACCACTAGGTTATCGCATCATGGCGTGCCTCGCTCGGAAGTGATGGGCTCCATCACAGCAACGCTGTATAGCTTTCCCGGAGCGGGTAGGTGGTGAACGATGTGTTATTTCCGCCTACAAATACAAACCGATATAAAATAAGTGAGTTAATTTACGTATTTCACAGTCATACAGGATAACTTTTTGATGTATAAGGATTACATCGCAACTAAGAACTACATTTTCCAACCACCCCGAGCCGAGAAAAAGTTACCTTACAAATATGATAACAACTTTTTTTCTTGGACACGCAACACTTTGAAATTAATAAACCAGATATACAACATTCCAATGTATATTGTGTTAAAATTTGGTTTTGATCTGTTGACGGGGTTTTGAGATAATAATTCTTAAATGTGACGCATGGTTGAAACACGCTTAAATACGTGCACTTTTTGTGTTCCAACTGCGACAAAAAATATTAAAATATAATTTAAAAATTCCAAACCTACATGAGCTAACGTGAAATAGAACGACGAAAATGATGATGTTATTGGATTTTATGTAGGTCTATTGGTTACTTCACAAACAACCTTCAAACTCGAGTACACATAATACTTTGGTCGACATTAGATGTTAGGCCCATTAAAAGAAGAATCATCATTAATTGCACTCATTCCAGGTTCCGTATTGACCATGTTAACATGAAGTATAACATAAATTTCTCGCCAAATCAATACTTTTTACTTACTTAAAAATTCTATAGGTACATGTTTCGAAAACACACAATGTTTTCTTCCTCAGCCCACTTATTGGTGTTAAACATCATAAAACATCGATAACCTCACTAAATAACAAAAAACACAGTTCACATTTCTTCTCTTGTTCTTCCTTTGTTAGGCCTGTGTCATTCGACACATTAATGTCACTCACGGAATAAACACTTTTAGTTGAAGTAATGAATATTGACACATTGACACATTTACTCATTGCTAGTTTCAACGTGGGTTGCTGAAATGCACACAAGTGTCGTATAACCTTGCCAAAAGCGGAGAAAACAACTAACCAGCACCCAGGAAGGTAATTGGGTGTGGCGTCATGAAAATAAATCGAGTCAGGAATGTATGTTGGAATTAAACTATTGCGGTGGGGGTTGAGGAGGTGGTTTGCGTTTTTTATTATTATTTAAATAATCTGCTAATAAATCTAACAATTCATTCGTTTCAATAATCTAAACGAGGTTAATTTTGAAACGAATGAATTGTTAGATTTATTAGCAGATTATTTAAATAATAATAAAAAACGCAAACCACCTCCTCAACCCCCACCGCAATAGTTTAATTCCAACATACATTCCTGACTCGATTTATTTTCATGACGCCACACCCAATTACCTTCCTGGGTGCTGGTTAGTTGTTTTCTCCGCTTTTGGCAAGGTTATACGACACTTGTGTGCATTTCAGCAACCCACGTTGAAATTAGCAATGAGTAAATGTGTCAATGTGTCAATATTCATTACTTCAACTAAAAGTGTTTATTCCGTGAGTGACATTAATGTGTCGAATGACACAGGCCTAACAAAGGAAGAACAAGAGAAGAAATGTGAACTGTGTTTTTTGTTATTTAGTGAGGTTATCGATGTTTTATGATGTTTAACACCAATAAGTGGGCTGAGGAAGAAAACATTGTGTGTTTTCGAAACATGTACCTATAGAATTTTTAAGTAAGTAAAAAGTATTGATTTGGCGAGAAATTTATGTTATACTTCATGTTAAGAATCATCATCATCATCATCAAACTAAGCCACCGAAGGCACCAAATATAGAGGCTTACAGACTAGATTGGATGATTAAGAGTCTAAACGGTCTCAAATGAAAGAATATTGGTGAAAATGACATGGTTTCCCTACCCAGATTTCTATTTGAATATTTTGGTTGGAGTTCTATTTCTTCTTTTGTTGAGTAGGATGATGAATTGAGTGGTGAGATAATTTCCATTTTTTTTATCAGTTTGATAACGTCGTGTAATATTTGGACAAGCCCATCTGATATCGGTGTTGGTCTATTGTGAGCACATTTATCGAGCCTGGTTTGTATTAAATAACTCGGGGGCACAATGGTGCATGGGCGTGTGTATATTATCTACATCATTAAGTTGGTGAGAAAAGATACACACGCTAGAAAATTGTGCTGTCAGGCATTCAGTATGAAATGATGTCAACAAAATTTAATGCAATACTGTTTACTTGTTTGTGGAGCGCCTGTCATGATTTACTTTCATCGACGGGGCTATACAAAATATAGCAGGAGAGTAGTGCTTTCTGCTTTCGCAAGCAAAACTGAACATTTTGGTGGTGATGCCTATGTTTTTTAAGGTGAAATACCTACAGTGGTAAAAATATGTATTCCACTGGCGTTCATTTTTTGTTATTTTGTCTTTGGCAATAGTTCTAATCAATTATGACTATACATTATTAAATTTCGTGCATTATTATTACTGTACTTGGTTTCCCTCGTCATACTTACTAGTGTCTGTCTCATTGCGTAGTCGCTAACAAGCTCTTTAATGGTATATTGGCTTTCACCACCAGTGAATTAAAACTCAGCAATTCTTCTAGGTTAGTACCGTGTATTATGTGGGGTTTCGCCTAGGACACCAAGATGGCTCATCAGTGGGCCCTTGGTGCCCCGCCCGGACCCCCACTGTAATAGCGAACTGCGCGCTACCTCCCTTTAGTGCAACTGCACCTTTTTACTGCGAGAACTAAAATCTCAAGCAGCCTTAACCTCCCTATGAAGGCTTCCAAAGAGATGGTATATTGGCTTTCACGGCCAGTGAATTAAAACTCAGCAATTCTTCTAGGTTTGTGCCGTGTCTTGTGAGGGGTTTCGCCTAGGACACCAAGATGGCTCATCAGTGGGCCCTTGGTATCCCAGCTCGGACCCCCACTGGAATAGCGACCTGCGCGCTACCTCCCTTTAGTGCAACTGCACCTTTTTACTGCGAGAACTAAAATCTCAAGCAGCCTTAACCACCCTATGAAGGCTTCCAAAGAGATGGTATATTGGCTTTCACGGCCAGTGAATTAAAACTCAGCAATTCTTCTAGGTTTGTGCCGTGTCTTGTGAGGGGTTTCGCCTAGGACACCAAGTTGGGCTCATCAGCGGGCCCTTGGTATCCCCGCTCGGACCCCCACGGGAATAGCGACCTGCGCGCTACCTCCCTTTAGTGCAACTGCACCTTTTTACTGCGAGAACTAAAATCTCAAGCAGCCTTAACGTCCCTATGAAGGCTTCCAAAGAGATGGTATATTGGCTTTCATGGCCAGTGAATTAAAATTCAGCAATTCTTCTAGGTTTGTGCCGTGTCTTGTGTGGGGTTTCGCCTAGGACACCAAGCTGGCTCATCAGCGGGCCCTTGGTGACCCGCCCGGACCCCCACTGGAGAAGCGCTACCTCCCTTTATATAACGTGCAACTGCACCTTTTTACTGCGAGAACTAAAAGATTAAGCAGGCTGGTCCAGGTGGGGACACCAAGAGCACGGGCGAAGCCCTCAACACGTTAAATCTATGTCTACAAGTATGGGTTATAGTATTTACAATGTATACATTTATTTAGTTGCAGTAGTTGTTTGACTAACACAATGAGTCAATATTTGTTACTTATATGTCATTATTTTTGTTAAGGTAGAGCCTCCGTGGCTTAGGCAGCAGCACGCCGGCCTCACACCGGTGGGTCCGTGGTTCAAATCCAGGTCACTCCATGTGAGATCTGTGCTGGACAAAACGGAGGCAGACAGGTTTTTATCCGGGTACTCCGGTTTTCCCTGTCAAAATTTCATTCCGGCAACACTCTTCACTATCATTTCATCTGTCATTCATTTAATCCTTGCCTCAGAGGAGTGCGACAGGTTTCGGCATCCGGCACAGTTCATATCCTCGCCGCTAGATGGGGGCTTCATTCATTCCATTCCCTGACCCGGTCGGTCGACTGGAAACAGGCTGTGGATTTTCATTTCATTTTTGTTAAGGTACTGAACGTGGTGATTGAACTTCAAATTTTGCTCGCCTAGTGTGAATAAGAGATTGCTGTTAAATGGTCAGTTTAGAGTGAATTGTGATTTTAGCTCATTGATTGGTTTTGCGGTTCGGATGCGAGCATCTACTCTAGTCGCTGCCTTCCTGGTCCAGTGTTAATCTCAAGTTTTTTTTTTCAGGATTATGGAACCACCTATTTCAATTGGGTACAATCGTGTTGACCGACTGAAAAGCATTACATTTCGATTTCCGTTTAAGACAACTTGATGTTTAATAAAGTGTCCGTTGAGGCAGGTTTTACCGTATTAGCTTTAATTGTTTGACGAGAAAACGTTCACACTGTTGTATCATTACACAAGATAAGTACTTTTATGTCCCTTCACAACAAAATAATTCATTCACAGTTCCTAAATTGTGCTACCCTCACGATGGCTCATCTGCATGCATTGCAGGATCGCGTTGGTTGAGTCCGCGTTTTGTTTAGAAAGCATTTGTCTGCTTGTTTGCTCTTAGCATGTGACATTGCATTTTTTGTGACGAAATTCACGTTGTTGTTTCTACATTGATATTTGTCACAGTTCGCTGTTTTTCACTATTGGAGTTCTGCCAATTTGATTGTATGAATATGTATTGGACGTTAGGGTCACGAAAGTGGATTTCAACACGCACAGAGAGGAAAGGCAATCACCAAATCGTTGTTCTATTCGAGCACATTTTCAGCCTGCCTTCATCCTCGAGGGTGTGTGTGTGTGTGTGTGTGTGTGTGTGTGTGTGATCAGTCAAAATAACTTGCTCCACTTCATCCAATATTATGTGTTGTCTAGTAGGCGTATACGTTTTGTTGCTGCTGGAGGTTACAACTATAATAATAATTCCTCTTTCTTTACTACGAACATTCTACAATAAAGAAGTTTTCCTTCAACCCAAAAGTATTCTACTCCTCCACAAATTTTGGTCTTCAGCATCTTCCTCGGTTAAGTCTCTGGTAGCCATGCTTCTCTTTACACCATCATCCACTGTTCTCTTGGTTTACCCCGTTTCCGTTTGCCGTCAGCTTGCCAAAGTAACATTAAATTTGGAATTGTTCTATTCTGCATTCTTATCACATGTCCAAAACCATTGAAATCTTCTTTCTTCAATCACTTCTTTCTTTGATTCTCGTATTTCTAAATGTATTCAATCTTGATATTTTTTCTGCACTCCTCCAAAAATCCATCTCTGTTACTAATAACTTGTTTGCATCATGTCTGTTTAACGTCCAAGTACGTAGCCTACTTTAGTTTCTTTGTTTTGTATAAAATATTTCTGCTCCATAAATCGGAATTTAATGCTCTAATTGTTCTCCTGGCCTCACTTCCTCTTTTCTCAATTTCAGATGAACTTGTTCCCGCAGCTTTTATTAAAGAAACCCAAATAATAAAATTATAAAAACAATATTATTATTATTATTATTATTATTATTATTATTATTATTATTATTATTATTATTTGGGAGGGAGGAAGAAATGCATTAACGCACATAGTGTCGGGCTCCTGAGTGTCAGACTACTCCTTCCCCCGTTACTTCTGAACACTAGCCCGGAACCGTTTGTCACTACTTCAGGCCCGTAGTGAATCATCTTCAGTGGCGATTCAGATCTGTCTTCTTTGTTCGGAGGATATCTTCAACAAAACTTGTAACCAGCTTCCAATTTTCTTCATTTTGTTGCATTACCGCAACAATAATGTCCGGAGATATCTCCCCCTCAATGTGCTCTTGAGACTGTCTATTTTGGACCCACCGTCCACAAGAGAAGAAGGAGTGATTAGCATTATCTAGCTCATTAACACAGTAGATACAATCTGGTGAATCCACCTTCCCCATCTTCTTAAGATAAGAACAGAAGTACCCATGCCCAGTCAAGAACAAGAATTATAATACAAATAATAATAATAATAATAATACACAATTAACAATTTCGTTATTGTTTCATTGAGGGGCTTTGTGACATTGTGGTAACGTAATCTCCATGTTCTTGGGTACGTGTCGAAGCCATGAAGGTAGTATATTCCACTTCTCTTGAAGGTTAAGAATTCTATTAGCTAACCTCTCACTTCCCAATCGTTTAATATGCCCATAGAAAATAAATCTTCTTTTTCTGATACTGACAGAAATCCCTTCATACTTGTCATCGAGTTCTTGATTTGACCGTATTTAAAATTTATATCCAATGTCAAGGTAATTAATTCCTTGGGATCCTAGAATTTTCTGAAAGAGTTTCCTTTCATTGTTTCTAATTTTAGTAATTGTCATGCTTGCTACGGTTTCTGTCGCAAAGAAGCACTATGGCTTAGCAACTGTGTTATAATAATAATAATAATAATAATAATAATAATAATAATAAATTATTTTCTTTATATATATAATTATTCGACACGTGTGTATGTCACTGAACTCCTCCTAAACGGCAGCTCCGATTTTGATGAAATTTGGTATGTATATTAGGGTGGGTCCCTGTATGGTTTAAATTCACAATCTGACCCCGTAGGTGGAATAAACACAATTTTAGAACCACAATTTACACACAATTTTAGAACCACAATATACAGTCAAAAACAGTCTTCATGGAAACCACTAACCTTGGCCTTCGTGAAAGCTGATGTCTTTGGACGGTTTGTCTCTGCACGTTAGAGCCACCTGGTCACAACCTGTACAACTACCGCCATAACTTACACTCCGCCCGGGGCGCAAAGTTATGTTTTGTACCATAGGTGGCGGTGATGTTGAATTCTTCCCTTAGTCTCTGCACGTTACAGCGTTTCAACAAAGTCCCGTATGCGTTCATATACCATAGATCCGATTGCGATGAAACTTGGACGAGATGTTGAGTGCACTCCATGGAAGGTTTCTGGCATAGTAAATCCATTTTACAATAGATAGCGCAGAGTAGATTCAACAAATGAGCGACGACGCACGAAGCGTTTCAACAAAACTCCGTATAAGTATATACACCATTCATCGATTGCGAAGAAACTTTGATGAGTTGTTGTGTACACTTACGTGTAGGATTCTAACAGTACATTCATTTCACAGCAAGTTGCGCACGAGTAGATTCAACAAATGAGCGACGACGCGCGAAGCGTTTCAACAAAATCCCGTATGCGTTCATATACTATTCATCAATTGCGATGAAACTTTGATGAGTCGTTGTGTACACTTACGTGAAGCTTTCTAACTTAGTAAATCGATTTCACAGTTGGTAGAGCACAAGTAGATTCAACAAATGATTGACAGCGCACGAATCATTTAAACAAAATCCCGTATGCGTCATATACCATTCATCCGATTGCGATGGATGAGATGTTGGAAGGTTTCTGGTTTAGTAAAACCATTTAAAATAGCTAGCGCACGAGTACATTCAACAAATGAGCGACACCCGCGAAGCGTTTCAACAGGGTCCCGTATGGGTTCAAATACCATTCGTCCGATAGCGATGAAACTTGGTTGAGATATTGTGTACCCTCCAGGCAAGGCTTTTGGCTTAGTAAATCCATTTTACAATAGGTAACGCACGAATTATTCAACAAATGAGCGACGATGCGCGAAGTGTTTCATCAAAGTCCCGTATGCATTCGTATACCATTCGTCCAATAGCGATCAAACTTGGGTGAGATGTTGTGTACAGTTCAGGGAAAGTTTCAGGCTTAGTAAATATATTTTACAATAGGTAGCGCACGAGAAGATTCAGCAAATGAGCGACGATGCGTGGAGCGTTTCAACAAAGTCCCGTATGCGTTCATAAACAATTCGTCCGATAGAGATGAAACTAGGGTGAAATGTTGTGTACACTCGAGGGAAGGTTTATGGCTTAGTACATGCATTTTACAATAGGTAGCGCAAGAGTATATTCAACAAATGAGCCATGACACGCGAATCGTTTCAAAAAAGTCCCCTAGGCGTTCATATACCATTCACCCGAATGCCATGAAACTTTGCGAATTGTTGTGTACACTCCAGGAAAGGTTTCTGGCTTAGTACTTCAAGTTTAAAATCGGTAGCGCACGAGTAGATTCAACAAATGAGTGACGGCTCGCGAATCGTTTAAACAAAGTCCCGTATGCGTTCATATGCCTTTCATCCCATTGCGAAGAATCTTTGATGAGTTGTTGTGTACACACCAAGGAAGCTTTCTGGCTTAGTAAATCCATTTTACAATAGGTAACGCACGAGTAGATCCAACAGATGAGTGATGAAGCGTGAAGCGTTTCAACAAAATCCCGTATGCGTTCATATCCCATTCATCCATTGCGATGAAACTTTGATGAGTTGTTGTGTACACTTTTGTGAATGTTTCTAACTTAGTAAATCAATTTCTCTAGGTAGTGCACGAGTAGATTCAACAAGTGAATGACAGCGCACTAATCGTTTCAACAAAATTCCGTAAGCGTTCATATGACATTCATTTGATTGCGATGAAACTTTGGTGAGTTGTTGTGCACGCTCCCACGAATTTTTCTAAATTAGTTAATCCATTTTACGATAGATTAGAGGCAGTTAACAGAATTTGAAAAAAAAAAATATTGTGTATCCGAAAGCACTTCAAGAAACAACGTTACAACACTTTGATTGGCAGGAAAACGTCTGCCGGGTCAGCTAGTTATCTATATATTTACCGCGAGATTGAGAGAACGGCAGAACCGATTCACTTCGTAGAGCAATCTGACGAAAGCTCTAGTCCTGTAGGTTTGCAGAGTGTCTTTAAAATAAACAAATATGTTACAGAATAGTTTTAAATTAAGAAATAAAAATTCATAAATCTTGCCACTCACGCATGTGCACAATCGCCTTGCCTCATGGCAGTCATGGTGGTTAGAAGTCCACCACGTTTTAATTTGATAGTTATTTATAAGAATTATAAAGGAGGGGAACATTGATTATGATGTTTCCACGATATATACTGGATTAGAATTATAAAAGACGGAAAATGTTGAAAAACGTAAACTGACAGTTGAGTGTGTAGCCTATGTTGTTTAACTAAATTAATATTGCGCTCGTTTACTAGTGATTTGGCAGCTCAGTTGGTAGCGTCATAGACGCTTAATTTATGCATCGCGCAATGGAAGGAGTTCAAATCCCACCTCCGACATGTTTTTTATTTCCGTATTTTTCTTTCTGGCTATTGCTATTACATTGTCAAAACATATTTTACTCTTAGCATTCCCGTAAACTAAGGAATTCTGCGTGATTTACGTTGCCATAGGCTATATATTAAAAAAAACTAAGGTGACAAATGTATACACCAGCGTTAACAGTTTAAATAATGAAGATGAAAGCCAGCAACTTCAATTTCCTACAGAATTCTTGAATTCCTTGGAGTTAAGTGAGTTGCCTCCACATATTCTTACTCTAAATGTTCGATCCATAGTTATGCTCCTTAGGAATCTGAACATTTTCCAAGGGCTCCTAAAGGGTGCACATTAATTGTAAGAATGTATGAAAATTGCTTGGATTTGGAAATAATAAGTGCAAATAATATTGGGCAGTGAGTTCTAATCCTTCGACTTGATTTAACACTTACATTTTCATTTTAGAGGCACCAATTTCCAATCGCTTGCCATACTTTATCACAATCAATAAAGTTGAAGGGGGAATGGGGAACTCTGGAACATGTAGGTCACCATTTGCCTCATCAATTTTCAGTCGTCGCCTCCGTAGCGTAGCGGTCAGCATGGTTAGCTGCCACCCCGGAGGTCCTCGGTTTGATTCCCGGCTTTGCCACGAACTTTGAACAGTGGTATGAGGACTGGAACGGGGTCTACTCAGCCTCGGGTGGTCCAAATGAGTAGAGGGGGTCTATTCCCACCCCAGCCATCCTCGAAGTGGTTTTCCGTGGTTTCCCACTTCGTCTTCCGGCAAATGCCGGGATGGTACCTGCTGTAAGGCCATGGCCGACTCCTTCCCACTTCCATGCTTAACCCTCCCGCTCATCCCATTCCTTCATCAGGTCCCTGTTCGCTCTGCTGGTGAGGCCGCGTGGGCGTAGTGCTGGTCACACATCCCACTTGTATCCCCGACTCAGAGTCACAAGCTCCAGGACACTGCCCTTAGTGGTGGTAGAGGTGGGATCCCTTGCATAGTCCGTGGGAAAAGCCAACCCTGGGTGAAAAACGATAACGCATACGTAACGTAACGTAATGCAAGTTTTCAGTCATGACCAGTTATATGTTGCAAAGTCGATCTTTCTCTGTAATCATACAAAGAATGCATATAAGAAAGTTCTTCAGTAAATATATTCCCAATGTCCGTCATGTTTTGACGGGTTTCAACTAGTTATTATAATCATTATTATTATTATTGTTATTGTTACCGACAGTGGTAACTACGCTCGATAACGCGCAGCACTAAGCTGTGGGGCCAAGCTATCTGCGAACTCGATACGTGGATTCAAGCCCCACCGTTGGTCGTCCTTGAAATGCATTTCCATAGTTTCCCCATTTTAACTCCAGGCGAATGCTGAGATGGTACCTTGCGACAGGCCACGGCCACATTCTTGCCCAGTTTCAATCATCTTCATTCATTTTATCTTTCATTAACTCCTTTCATGAGCTTGGCGTCAGGAAGGGCATCCGCGACATAGACTTTCATCGCATCTCATCCCCGACCCCATTCAGAACGGGAATAATTACAGGTTGACATATATACAATTATTATTAATATCGTAGATTTTACTTTGTACAGGTTTCTGCAACTCGGTCTCTAAATGTTTAACTCGGAATTCCTTTAGCAAGTTCATCCCCTTTCAGATGTTTAAAATTACTCTTGTCAGTTACGGTACATAGATCACTTCCTCAACGCTGGAGCTCTTAATGAACCTCGGTATCTCTTACAATAGTTGTTAATTCTCATCAGTTATATAAACGATATCCACACAAAAAAAAACTCTGCATCGCATATTGGCATATTCATTATATATTTTCCTATTTCTAAGAACAGACGAACACCCAATCAAATTACTTGATAGGTAAATAATTATAACTAGTTACGATTTTACATACATGAAATTAAACGTCGAGATGAAGCTTTCTTATACAGTATTAGTTCTACTTACTAGAAAGATGTTAAAATGTAGCAGTGAATAGCTTGTTTGTCTGTCTGTGGTCTGTCATAACAAAGGTTTTAATTGTGATATTGCTATGGCTCTCCTGAAATTCTAAATGGAGCTGCTACGCTTTATGACTGGTGACTAATCCCTAATGTGCACACAATTCACTAGGAGATATTTTGATGCGTTTCTGTTTGTTACATTTTATTTCGCATATACTGTATTTGAAGCAAGAACAAGAAGTTCCGTGACGAACTAAAGAGCCTACTTTTCTTAAAATTTAAGATTCATGCCAATGATTAATCTATATGGATCTATCTAGAATAATGACGACATTAAGTTGGTAATATCGAAATTTCTAATTAGTTAGAAATACTGTATACCTGGCATAATGTAGCCTAATAGAGAACTACAGTTGGCAGCCCTGGTGACTGAATAGATATTTTAGTTCCGTCTTTTAAGGTACAGAATACAAAATTTGGTTGAAGTCCAATGGATAGCATGGACGTCACATGCAGTTAAACATTGGATCTAACAGTGCGCGTAAAATCATGTTGGCAACAATGACATACATGAATTGGTCAGAAATAATCTGAAATAACATGATCTATTGTTGTGTCAATTTTGAATGAAATCCATTAGTTAGAATAGAAGTTACATGTATTTTAAAATTGAACCTATCAGCAGACTTAGAATCATGTTGGCAGCACTGACGTATATTAGTTACTCAAAATTAATCTAGAATGCCAGGTACTATACGTGTGCAAAGTTTAGAGCTATTGTCTTGCCTACTTTCTGATACTGTATATTGATATCAGGGTAACAAAAATAGAGACAGCATTTACTAACAGTTGGCAGCCCTGGTTACTCTTAAGAATCGGTATAGTCTTATCTGTTATGGTGCACAAAGCACACACGAAATTTGGTTGAAATCCAAATGATAGTATAGAAGTTACATGTAATTAAAATTGGACCTCTCAGCAGGCTTATAATCATTTTGGCAACACTGCCATGTATGGCCTCCTGGAAATTAAACTGCAATATTATTATCTATACGTGTGCCGATTTTGAAATAGCTCCCATTCATACCTCCCAAGATATCCAACATGGAGCTCAGATTTCAATTGCGACTTTTCAGCAGTTGGTAGCACTGACATAATTTCTAAATATGGCCGTGAGATATTCAGGTATAGATCTTTACTCCTACCAAATTTTGTTTCGATTGCTCCAGCCGTTTAGGAGTTGATAGAGGGACACACACACAGCCAGACAGACAGACAGAGAGACAGAAGGACAGACAGACAGACAGACAGACACACATTTGCCCGATCTCATAAGTCTACTTTTTCCTCATTTTTGCAAAATGTGAAAAGTAGGCTAAAAATATTCTATTATTCATTGTTTTTAGCCTACTTTCGATTTTTGCAAAAAATGAAAGTAGACTTATGAGATCAACACAGGGCGAAAAAAGTGTGTCTGTCTGTGTGTGTGTATGTGTGTGAGTCTCTCTGTGTGTGTGTGTGTGTGTATGTGTGTGTGTGAGTCTGTGTGTGTGTGTCTGTGTGTGTGTGTGAGTGTGTGTACTCTGAATGTCTGTACCACCCCCCCCCCTATCAATTCGAACACGGTGAATGCGAATTGAACGAAATTTGGTACAAAGGTAGCACTAGCAAAGGACACCTCAGTGTCATGTTTTATATCGCCGCCATCTTGACGGAAACGTAATGGCGGCCACACAAATGTTCAAAGCTTAAATCAAATTACGATTAACCTAATCATCCGATCTCTACCAAATTTTGCAACAACATACCTTTGTAGAGGAAGCATCCTTTGACCAAATGACTAGGTCATTAGCCTAATAGTTTGCGGATGGTGGCCATCTTTGTGTGAAAATCAATTCCCCCTATTAATTCAAACACGGTGAAACCGAATGGAACGAAATTTGGTCCAGAGGTAGCACTAGCAAAGGGCATCTCAGTGTCATGTTTTATATCGCCGCCATATTGACAGAAACGTAATGGCGGCCACACACATGTTCAAAGCTCAAGTTAAATTACGACTAACATAACCATCGGATCTCTACCAAACTTTGCAACAACATTTCTTTATGGAGGGAGCATCCTTTGACCAATCTAATAGGTTATTAGCCTAATAGTTTGCTGATGGCGGCCATCTTTATGTCAAAATTGATTCCCCCTATTAATTCGAACTCGGTGGAACCGAAAGAACGAAATATGGTACAGGGGTAGCACTAGCAAAAGGCACCTCAGTGTCATGTTTTATATCGCCGCCATCTTGACAGAAACGTAATGGCGGCCACACAAATGTTCAAAACTTAAGTTAAATTACGACTAACATAACCATCCGATATCTACCAAATTTTGCAACTACATACCTTTATGGAGGGAGCATCCTTTGACCAAGCTAATAAGTCATTCGCCTAATAGTTTGCGGATGGCGGCCATCTTTGTGTCAAAATCGATTCCCCCTATTAATTCAAACACGGTGAAACCGAATGGAACGAAATTTGGTACAGAGATAGCACTAGCAAAGGGCATCTCAGGGTCATGATTTATATCGCCGCCATATTGACAAAAACGTAATGGCGGCCACACAAATGTTTAAAGCTTAAACCAAATTACGACTAACATAACCATCCGATCTCTACCAAACTTTGCAACAACATACCTTTATGGAGGGAGCATCCTTTGACCAATCTAATAGGCCATTAGCCTAATAGTTTGCGGATGGCGGCCATCTTTATGTCAAAATTGATTCCCCCTATTAATTCGAACACGGTGGAACCGAATGAACGAAATTTGGTACAGAGGTAGCACTAGCAAAGGTCACCTCAGTGTCATGTTTTATATCGCCTCCATCTTGACGGAAACGTAATGGCGGCCACACAAATGTTCAAAGCTTAAATCAAATTACGATTAGCCTAATCATCCGATCTCTAGCAAATTTAGCAACAACATACCTTCAAGGAGGGAGCATCCTTTGACCAAACTAATAGGTCATCAGGCTAATATTTTGCGGATGGCGGCCATCTTTGTGTGAAAATCGATTCCCCTTATCAATTCGAACACGGTGAAACCGAATGGAACGAAATTTGGTACAGAGGTAGCACTAGCAAAGGGCACCTCAGTGTCATGTTTTATATCACCGCTATCTTGACTGAAACGTAATCGCGGCCACCCAAATGTTAAAAGCTAAAATGTATTTACGACCAACCTAATAATCTAGTCTCTACCAAATTTTGCAACACCATACCTTTATGTGGGAAACATATTCAGACCAAACTGCCTGAACATCAGCCCAATAGTTTGCAGATGGTGGCCAAGTATGTGTGCAAATCGATTCCCCCTATCAATTTAAACACGGTGAAACCGAATTGAACGAAATTTGGTTCAGAGGTAGCACTAGCAAAGGGCACCTCATATTCATGTTTAATATCCCTATAGCACGTTGTATTTCAACAAGCTACTACAACCAACATTCAATCATACTCCTTGAAAAGGACAAAGAGTTATAACAATACCCATGCATTTAGGAGAAAGTAGGCTATATGTTCTTTACTGAACATCTTGTTTTTGTAATACATTAAGTAGGCCTACCAGAGGAACAAACCACTAAGTAATCCTACGAGGAGGAGAGAGATCCATATTAATATTTTCCTCGCTGACGTACCGGTCTTGAAAGGCCTGCGGTTTCCCACATAGATAATCAGTCGTTCTCGTGTGCATAGCAGGTTGCATACAAATACTCTTCACGGCGCTCCTTCATGCTGTTGATGAGACGTGATGAATGACATCACACTGACAGAAATAGTCCAATTCAGAGAATAAGTGTACTGGATAATTAATCACGGGTAGATGTGAATGACCGTTTTCTCTAATTTATTCTATGTTTAGTAAAATATTTCTCTTTCAATACGGGTCTGGCAGTGAGCTTGCGAGGAAACAGAGTTTGAATCTCACCATCGACAATCCCGCGGTTCGTCGTTCCCCATTTCTCTTTCTAATAAACCACGACCACTTCAAATCTAGTACCATCGTTTCATTCTATAGGCCGATGTGTCGGATCGTCCTTAAGGAAATATGTGCTTCTCTAATTATAGTGCACAGGTACCCGATATAAATGACGATTCGAATAAGCAACCCAGGTTTAGAAGAGTCCTTAAAGGTAAGAGTATTTGTGCATATCGACTAATATGAAAAACTACATAAAGGATACTAGGGCTATTAGCCACTAGCAGTCGCAGAGTACTTCAGGTAATACGATCTTGAAGAGCAAAATTAATAATAAATAAATAATAATAATAATAGCCTTTATTGCAGCCAGTTGGCCATATTACATGTTACAGATATGTACACTTACTTGATACTATGGTTCGCTTCTAGTCCTTACTATAAGCCACTATTGATAAAGTTCTGTTGGGGCATGTCGTGATATGGTACCTGCCGCATTCGTTCCTACACAGCTCACATATACACCTCTCATCCGGGTCATGAAATGTCTTTCGTGAGCAGACCTTTTGGTGGAACCCATGAACTGCGAGTCTCGTCACGACGTGTCTCATTTCGGATATGGGTTGCATCCATCTTTTGTCCACCATGGCATCAGTCGCGTAGAATTCCTTCGGAATGTCAAGCCTTTTGCTTTGCAGATCCTGGAGTAATTTTCTGAAGCTTTCTGTGGAAGGCAACAGTAAAAGTTACCGAAGGTCCTCTATTAGGAACGTTTCTCTCGCCAGTTCATATACCAGCCGAGATTTGGCTGACTTGGAGACTCTGAGGGCTCTTTTGAGGAACCTAGATTTCACCTTTTCGAGTTCCTCCAGCTGTTTGTAGAGAAACTCCCATGTTAGCTCCAGACCGTATGTTTGTACGGGTATGACCTTGGCTCGGAAGAGCATCATTGCTGTTTCCAGCGATATTTGGGTAATATGGCTTATGTCGTTTATGGCCTTCACTGCTGCGGCCGCTTTCGCTCTTGTATGTATTCTGAAGCTTCGGCCTGTTACCTGGAGCGTGAGGCCGAGGTATTTGAAATTGTTTACTTTCTTCAGTTCCTTGCCGTTGCATAACACTTGGTCTGATTCCGCTGACCTGCCCCCGTTCCGGAAGACGACCATCTCAGTCTGGTCCTCGTTGATTGTTAGTTCGTTTTCCTGGGCCCATTCGCTTAGTATGTTGATTGCATCTTGCAAATCCTTTATCTGCTCTGAGGCGATTGCCATGTCGTCTGCGTATATATACAGTTTGGACTCAGTCGATTCCTTTATTTTGTCTCCTGCATCGTGTGAGAGCGCATTGAATAGAATGGGACTGAGGGGTCCCCTTGAAGTACTCCATTCGTTTGTATCATCCATTTGGTTTGTCCAACTCCGTCCTGCACTTGTATATAGTTTTCTGCCAATATGTTCGATCTAAGGGTCGTCAACCTTGACCTACCTATGAGTGTTTCCAGCTTATGTATCAGCAGCTTTCTGTTTACCAGGTCAAAAGCCTTCGTAAAGTCAACAAAGACTACATAGAGTTTGCTTTTGGGTTTCTCTAGTGTTGTTGTTATGTGCCGTAATAGGCTTCCTGCGTCCATAGTTGTCGATCTATGCTTCCTGAATCCACATTGCTCTTCTGGTAGTATTGGGTCTATATTTTCGTATATTCTCGCTGTCAATATTCCTGTTAGTAGCTTTAGGGCTGCGGATTCCAGCGCTACTCCCCGGTATGAATTTGGGTCGTCAGTACTCCCTTTTCCTTTGTATAGTAGCTTGATGGTTGACTTCTTCCATTCGTTTGGTATTTGCCCGAGTTCTAAGCAATTGTTTAGTAGGGCCGTCCATATCGGTACCAGTTCCTCAGTAGTTTGTTTTAGATGCTCATTCCTTAGTCCATCTGGACCGGGGGATCTATTATTTCTTTTCTTCTGTATGGCCATGGTGATCTCTTCTTCTTTGATGGGTTCTGACACATCGCGTTCTTCTGGGGGCCTGGTTTCGGGTCTAGTCTCCTTTGCACAGGTTTATTTATTTATTTATTTATCGTATGGCTTTTAGTGCCGGGAGTGTCCGAGGACATGTTCGGCTCGCCTGAGTCTGTAGCTGCTTCCAGCGGACACCCTAAAGGGCGAGCTACAAGTTCCGTTCAATTTCAAGTAGTTCCAACTTTCGCCACCAGATATCAATGATACCTAGTGGTGAACGTTGGAACTTTGGTAGAGCGTTCTGACGAAATCTAACCTAACAAATTTTGCTTTACACAAGTTTAGTCTGTGAAAGGATCTTTTACATGCCATAAATCTATGACATGGGACCGCCGGCTTTACTTCCCCTCCGATGGAAGGCATACTGAAGGATTTTAACGCTCTTAAAAAATCCGACGACTTCGGCCGGGTTTGAACCCGCTATCTTGGGCACAGCAGTTCAGCATGCTACCGACTACGCCACCGAAGCACAGGTGACGTTCTTGATATGCTCCTCCCATGTCTCCAATGATATGTTTGGTTGGAAGCTATGGATCTTTGGCTTCAGAGCACGGTATGGGTCTGTTTCTGCTTCTGCAATGACCGCTCTTTGCGTCTCTTCTATGACGTCCCTTTTTTTCTTTTTAATCAGTTCTTTGTAGGTTTTCCTGTGTTGTCGGTATTCTTCCAGTGCTTTGTTGTCTTTTGTGACTCTTATGTTGTGGAGTTTGCCTAGGGTTTCCTTCCTTTGAATAAAACACGACTCATCGAACCAAGGTTTAGCCTTTCTCCCGTGTGAAGGCGTGGTATCTGCGCCGGTGATGCAGTCTTGTA
Source organism: Meconema thalassinum (assembly GCA_946902985.2). Taxonomy (NCBI): domain Eukaryota; kingdom Metazoa; phylum Arthropoda; class Insecta; order Orthoptera; family Tettigoniidae; genus Meconema; species Meconema thalassinum. The sequence goes on from OX336388.2 coordinate 353,526,921, forward strand.
TCCAAGCTGCCGCCTCGTCGATTCCTCCCTCTTGGATGCTTTCCATCATCTTGTCTATGTCTTCCAACTTTTCTCTAATTTTATCTCTGTTTAGAGTTTTGCTCACTCTGGTCGGTACTTCTATAGTTTCCCCAACGCAGATCTCTCCATCTATTTCTAGGCTCACTGGTATGTGCTTGCGTATAATAGCTCCCTCCGACCTAATTGTACTTGCGTTCCTTGTTTCGAGTGTTCCTCTTGTGCATATTAAGTCTATTGTGCTGGTCCCGTTGGGGCCTATGTACGTCCAGTCATGAGTTTTGTTCCAGATTTTAAAACCCTCTAGGCTTAGATAGTTGAAAACTTCTTCACTCTTTGCGTTTTGTTGATCCATTCTGCAGTTTAAGTCCCCGGCAAGGACAGTCTTTCTTCATCCTGGGAATGTATTCAGTGCAGCTCCAAGGTGGTCTATTATGTCCGGGGCGGTCTGGTTGGGATTGAAGTAGGCCGCCACTATTACACCGATTTTCGTTTCCACGACTAGTATGTCCTCTTCTTTCCATAATAACTTTATCGGGGCCATTTTAGGCTTAACTATGCAGGCAACGCCATCTGTTGGTCTTCCCCTCTCCCTGCACTGCCTCGCAAATGCATGAAAATTGTAGAAATTGGGGACGTCGAATCTCTTTTCTTCTTTAATCATAGTCTCCGTGAGAATACAGATGTCATATTCGCTTAGGATTTCTCGTGATAGGAGGTTCATTGCACCTCGCAGCCCTTCTACATTCCACGTTAGTATCCTCGTCCTACTGGCGCGAGCCTCTGAACTTCCAGGGTTGCCGAAAGGGCCGGCAATAGACGTCCGTAAGCCAGAAGTTGCAGTTGTAGACCAAATCTCTTTTATTAAATAATAAAGTTTCATTTGCAGATATTGTACGGGTTCATTACAACAGAAGATTTAGCTTGGTTGGTTGGTTGGTTCCTCAGTTTAGGGGCTGCGACAACGCGGTAATGTAGCCCTGTGTACTTTGGGTGTGTGTAGTTTGTCTAATAACCGGTGTTAATTGTGATGGCTGTTTCAGTGTGTGTTTCTGTTTCTTAATTCAAGTAAGGACTGCAGATTTGAATTTTTCAAGTAGTTCCTACTTTTGCCGACAAACGCCACCGTCAACAACTACTAGTTCAGAAATTGGCTACTAGACGCCACGGCAGTTGGCCCCTGGCGACGAACGTAGGAACTTGAGCGTTGTTTACATTTTAACCTAATTTAGCTTCACACAGGTGTAATTAGTTGAAGGTTCTTTAACATGCCATAAATCTATGACATGGGACCACCGGCTTTACTTCCCCTCCAAAAGAAGGCGTACTGATGGATTTTTAACGCTCTTAAAAATCCGACGAGCTCGGCCGGGATAGAACCTAAATTAGGATAATTTTACAATTATGTCATTCATAACATAACCACAATCTTGAGCCAGGAAGAAATTCGCAAATATTAGAGATCTACGATCCAAATCAGAGCTGGAGAATTTCACTGAAAGTCAAGAATATTAGGAAACATACAAGTTTCTCAACGTATTAGAAGGTGGGGGAACCAGGCATGACGTACCCAATCACGACGTATGTTATGACGTAAAAGGTGACGTCAGAAAGGATTGAAGTGATAGAAGCCATTTCTCAGTGTTGCCTGATTCTTTTAAAGAATGTTTTCCAGTCAATCAACACAAATTTTGCCTAATTATATTAGGCGGGAAAGGCTCCGTGGCTTAGGCGGCAGCACGCCAGCCTCTTACCGCTGGGTCCGTGGTTCAAATCCCGGTCACTCCATGTGAGATCTGTGCTGGACAAAGCGGAGGCAGACAAGTTTTTCTCCGGGTACTCCGGTTTTCCCTGTCACAATTTCCTTCCAGCAACACTCTCCACTATCATTTCATTTCATCTGTCATTCATTTAATCATTGCCCCAAGGGAGTGTGCCAGGCTTCGGTAGCCGGCACAGTTCATATCCTCGCCGCTAGATGGGGGCTTCATTCATTCCATTCCCTGACCTGGTCGGTCGACTGGAAGCAGGCTGTGGATTTTCATTTTCATATTAGGCGGGAAGCAAGTATTTACATATCCTAACCTGAAAGAAACGAGGTGTTATTACACACTAACACGCTTTTCTGTACAAAATGGGGTACTTAATGGGATGACATGTTTCGAACGTCAAGCGTTCATCCTCAGGTCCCGTTCACTTAGGCTTAATTAGTATACGATGTTTATGATTACTCTTAACTGAAAGTTGCAGTATCAATTGGGCGGCTTCCGTGGCGTAGTTGGTTACATACTGAGCTTCTATGCCCAAGGTCGCGGGTTCAAACCTGGCCGAAGTCGTCGGATATTTTAAGAGCGTTAAAAATCCATCAGTATTCCTTCCTTTGGAGGGGAAGTAAAGCCGGCGGTTCCATGTCATAGATTTAAGGCATGATAAAGAACCTTCCATTAATTACACTTGTGTGAAGCTAATTTAAAGGTTATATTTGACTAACGCTCTTAGATTCCAACGTTCGTCGCCAGGAGCCGACTGCGGTGCCATCCAGTAACCAAGTGCATAACTAGTTGGTCGTTGACGGTGGCGTTTGTTATCTAAAGTTTGAACTGCTTGAAAATTAAACGTATGCAGTCCTTACTGGAATTAAAAACAGATACACACACTAATACAGTCATCACAATTAACACCGGTTATCAGACAGATTTACACACACCCAAAGTACACAGGGCTACCAACAATATCAATTGTCAATAAGACAACACTGAAGCATGGCTTCAAACCTATCTGTACTCGAACATTCGTATTTTCCTATTGTATCAGACCTAAATCTGCAAGGGCTCAGGAAATACATGATATACACGATCCTTTGACATACCTGCATCATGAAATGCTCAATGTATGTTTTCTTTTCTTGTATGTACAAACTGCACAAGTAGTATTCTTCTAAAACGAGGAGCGTTTCCTCTAACAACATTTGTTCCATTATATTTTACAGAACAATTATTTGGTATCCAGAGGAAACATCTGGTGCACTCAATTTTCCGAGTCCATTCCCGTCTCCAAACATCTGCATATTGATTGTATGTGTGCATGTGTGTTTGTATGTGAGACTGAAAGCGGACGAACGGATCGATACATGCTAGAGTGAGGATAATTTAAAGCAGAGAGCTACTCCAGCTCATATATTTGGAAGCACTTACAGCTCCGATTTCCATTTTTCAATTTCCAATAAGATAAAAAAATCTCGCCATAGTTGTTATCCAAAATGGTGGGTTATTCATTTTTTTGTGTGTGTGAAATTCATCCTCGCTCTTCATTTTGCTTTTTAAATTAGTTAAGCGTGCAGTGGAATTCTAAACACTATGCTGTGTAATTATGGAATGATTTGAAATTAAAATTGACAAAGTATTTTAAATATTCGATAATGAGTTCTGAGTGGAATCGAAATTCATACTTCATCTAGATGAAAACTATGAATGTAAAGCGAAACATTATGACGACACATGCAAACAGAGTCAGTGAACTGAACCACCTAGATTATTCTATAATATGCTCGCACTTGATTACTTCCAAATTGAAGTTGGACTAAACAACAGTTCAGAAATAAAATTGAATACAGTTCTTCTCTTCTTCTTCTTCCTGGCGTTGTTCCCAATTATTTTTTGGGGTCCGCCACTCTGCATCTCGCTCTCCATTTGTTGCGGTTTGCTGTATCTATAGGACGAAGACCTACGATGCGCATATCGTCGTGTTGGGCGTCCATCCAACGCCTTTCTGGTCGTCCTGGAGGTCTTTGTCCATCAGGCTCGAGAGCAAGTGACTTGCTTACAATAGACTCTGTATTTACTCGGGCTACATGCCCGTACCAACGCACCGAGTCTCCCTCATTTTGGCTGGAATAGGGGCAATTCCAAGAGTATTGCGGACGTCTTCGTTCTTAATATGATCCATCCGTATAATTCCCAAGGACCATCGTAGCATCCGTATCTCCATTGAGTGCAAGGCTTGTTCATGTTTTTTTGTATTAGGCCAGCATTCAGTTCCATACAAAGCAACAGGGCGGACGACTGATTGATGGATCTTAGTTTTGAGGCGCAAAGGGATCTTGCGGTCATAGAGAATGCCTGTGACCTGGCGCCACTTCATCCATGCAGCATTCACTCTTGCACGGGCATCCGAGACTGTGTCACCATCAGGTCTTACAACGGAGCCAAGGTATCGGAGGTGTGAAGTCTTTGATAGTGGGGTGCCATCTACTATGATGGTCCCATCTGTCTGGGAAACCACAGTTAGTGAATTAAATTGTACTGACACATTATTAAATGAAATAATTTGCACCAGTAGGTTCGTGCGGAGCTTTCGAGTTCTACTCTAAAGGCAGTGAAGCGCGAGCATTAATATCGATAAAAAGAAGAGCAAGTCGTAATAGAAAGCGATTGTATTGTTAACAAGTATTTTAACTATCACTATACTATTTCCTTCTTTTCAATACAATTTATTATTGTTCTTTTATTTTAAAATAGGGACATGTTTCGAACGGTCAACTCCGTTCTTCTTCAGCCAGTATACAATAAAAGAACATGGATAAAACACTTATAAATACACATATTCCATTAGACTTGAATATAAAATAGACACTAACTTAATTATTATTAAAATTGGCATTGTTGAAAATAACTTGCTAAATATTAAAATATGCACTTAAAACATGTTGAAAACTTTGATCCATTTGTCCATTGATTCATGTCAGATGATCTACTGTGTCCTAAGGCACCTCTTACTTTTATCATATCAAATGATCTTGTCGACTTCATCGTTATGCTTAGGTCTACCGTTATGCGTCACGGTTACGGCGTGTATGACGTCATCATGTTGTTCAGTGCATATGCACCGAGTCTGAGTTTACTCCTGACGTCTGGTGTTATGCGAACGGAGACGGCGAGTGCGTGACGTCATGCAGCCCCCGCGCGGTAAGCCTAAGTTAAAGGGTAATGGAGTCTGTTGAGTCTGAGTTTACTCCTGGGGTCTGGCGTTATGCGAACGGAGACGGCGAGTGCGTGACGTCAAGCAGCCCCCGCGCGGTAAGGCTAAGATAAAGGGTAATGGAGTCTGAGTTTACTACTGGGGTCTGGCGTTATGCGATACGGAGACGGCGAGTGCGTGACGTCATGCAACCCCCGCGCGGTAAGCCTAAGTTATAGGGTAATAGAGTCTGTTGAGTCTGAGTTTACTACTGGGGTCTGGCGTTATGCGAACGGAGACGGCGAGTGCGTGACGTCATGCAGCCCCCGCGCGGTAAGCCTAAGTTAAAGGGCAATAGAGTATGTTGAGTCTGAGTTCACTCCTGGGGTCTGGCGTTATGCGATACGGAGACGACGAGTGCGTGACGTCATGCAGCAGAGTGCACGGGAAGCCTAAGTTAATGGGTAATGGAGTCTGTTGAAAGAGCCCTCCTGAGCCTTTCTAACATGTGTAGCATTTGTAGCATGCGTCATTTGAAATGATATAAAGTCTAGTCTCTCAGACTGACTGTATCTTTTAATTTTAAAACTGTTAAAATTTGCAAATATTCCTTTCTATTGTTGTTTTGATGAGACAAACTGTAATTAGTAGTGTGCAGAATTAATGGTGTTAAAATTAAAATTGATAAAATAAACTTGCTAAATATTAAAATATACACTTAAAACATGTTAAAACTTAGATCCATTTGTCCATTGATTCATGCCTGTTGATCTGCTGTGACCTAAGGCACCTCTTCCTTGTTGATTTAAAAGATTGTTAAAATTTGCGAATATTCCTTTTTGTTGCTGTTTAGATATGACGGAAACTGTAATTAGTGGTGTGCAGAAATCTTCTTTAATAAAACTGATTTATAGTTGGAAACATTTTATTAAAAACTGATGATCCATGCCTCCCTGTTTGGTATTTCATCATTTGAACAGCGAGCATTTCTTTCAAGTGTGAGTTGGTTGAGATGCATGCGACACCTCAGCCTTGAGCTGTTCTGCTTGTTGAGCGGCCGTAAGCTATTATTGTCGAAAGAATGTTCTCGAATGAGAAACATGTTGTTATGGTCCTTTGAGCTAGAATATTCAACAACATTATGTTAAATGGTCCGGCTAAGCGCAAATATTCTCTGCGTTTCGCCCCAGTGTACCATTGGGCTCGTCAGTTGGTACGTTACACCTCACCAACACGCTGTCCATATAGAGTCATTAGTCCATGACACAATTGCACAGATGGATTCATTGATCAGACAAGTTATTTTTCTGAATGGTGTGGTCCACATTTATGCAGTGAAACTCAGCTTCCACCCAAATTCATCTCATTACCATGTGTTGTTTAGAGCAGGGGTTGTCAGGTATGCCTGCACCTCTGCAAGCAAACTCCTAAAGTACTCACTGTGCAGGCCAATGCAATACATCTTGAAACACATTATAATGTGTAGTATCGACGTCACGAGCATTGCCAAAACACTTCAAGAAGTATAGTCTTCCTTTCAAAACAAATGCACTATACAGTACAACCAGAGTTGACTTTTTACAACCATATAATCACTCCAAACAGACAAATTCCGGATTTCTATCACCATTTTAGCATTTCACCTAACATCATATATACTGCAACTAGCATACACTACAAGTTGCTTTACCAATACTGCAACGAAATAATTGTGCATATTGTAAATATTTTCACCTGTATTTTCAAACATAGATTTTATAGCCTAAGTGTAGTGGATCTGATGATGATCGCTTGACGATCGAAACTGGTCATCCTAGTGTATTTATTCATCTCATGTAATTTCTTTCAGGATTAGGGGATAACCCAACTGTTGGGTACATTCGTATTGACCGACTGAAAAGCACCAAACTTTTGTTTACTAAGGCAAAAATGGCTTCAAACCCCATAATATCAGTCAACTAACAAGATTAAACGCGCTCTTTGAATGGGCATAACGAAGAAGGCGCTTGGTTTCTCAGTTTAGAGGCTGCGACAACGCGGTCATGTAGCCCCATCGAAGGAGATGATGGAGATGATGATAATGAAATTTGTTCGTTGGTTGAATAGACTCTTGAATACTTTCGATTTAGATTAATGGCTCTGACCCCCTCTCACTTATAAATCGCATGACGAGATCAGCAGCTAGCATGTCATCATCAGATAAAATCAAGTGTATTCTGCAAACCAAGGTTTCTTCGTAGATCAGCAAGATCAACACACTCGGTTAAAGTGTGGGCTGTGGTTAGGAAAAATAGCATCTGGTCTGGTGTGAACATGGTGCAGTAAAGCCATTCCCCGATATTACCATCCGCTGCTACGATGGAATTATAATCCTTTCTTATCCGTGGATAGCCCTAGAACAAAGAAAAGTTGTACAACGCGAGAGAGAAAGTGCCAACTGAAGAACTTATTCTGAAGTTAAATTCCTCTCGGCACACTTCCAGTTTTAAGTCCCGGAAAGGAAAGTTTATTTAAAACTCCAGCGCGATGGAATATGGAGAGCAAAAATAGCATGTCACTGTTGCTCACAAGAAGCCCTTTCATGGAGTATGGATTGTAACCGAGGGTTTGTTCTATGAAAAGTTATGATTGAAAGTTGTCTTAGTCTTTGAATTTCGAATGAGATTTCCCTTAAATACTTTCTGTGGATTGAATAAAGTGCTTAATGATTTATAGATAAAAGATACAGTTAGGCTTAATGGAGCGCAGAGAGAGGCTTATTTGAATTCTTGCTTAATAATCCTAAAATGTATATATGTCAGAATATCTTTTTAGAATATTTATGAATAAGGTTACGACTTCAATGGTCGAGTGTGAATGAGCAATCTAAAGTTATACGGGAATGGAGTTAGTGTTCGTTGTGCTATTGAAAAGAAATTTGTATAATTTACGATAAAATCTGTCACTTAGATTTGTTTTGTCCATGCGTTTAATTTTGAGTCTTGTTTGTTTGTATCTTGAAATGTTACTTAAATACATAACTTATCAAAAGTCTATTTCCTCGAGGTGATGAAGAGTTCGTCTTTCGATTCTACTCGTTTATTTGGTAATCAATACATGCATTTATTGCGACAATATATTTTAGAGAGAATATTTAAAAGCCCGGGAAGTACAGTTCTGTTGATTCACGATGTAGATTAGAAACTTGAAATCATAATCACAAGTAACCCAACGTTCATAGTATATATATATATATAAAAAGTAACGAGCTGGAGTCTGCAATGCGCAAACCGGTGACGACATCGGCTAATCGTGGCGTGTGTATCGAGGTGTGGTTCCGACCAGAGCATGGAAGGTCACAGCCGGTCGCTAGAGAGCACGCGTGCACGTCACGAGACGATAAAAAGCGAGCAGCAGCATGCATCAATCGTCCAACCAAGACCAAGACAGTAGGCCATTCGACATGCTTCCTGGTGTGGTTGAAGACTGTGGAGCACCCATTGGACACACACTTTCCGCAAGTGCAGGCATTCCTTCATGATTGTGTGCACACTTTCGACGATCAATCCGACCACGGCGGCTAAGGCGTTCACTGTCACTCGGCAGTCCTGGCTAATGAGTGCATCAACCAGCTGGACGTGTCATCGGTAATGCAGGGGGGTGCCCCCAGACCGGGCATCATCGGCTAATTACACCCGTCCTTCCCTGAAGCGCTTGTGCCACGCCTCGACCCTTGCAAGGGACGTGCAGTATTCGCCGTACACTTGTGACATTCGGCGATGAATGTCCGTTCCCCCTACTCCTTTCACTGTCAGAAAACACACAACACCTCTTTGCTCTTCGTTTGACGCCTCCATGTCACTGATTACAATACCACTGGCAGCGTTGGACGCCACCTCGTTACACACGCCACGATTAGCCGATGTCGTCACCGGTTTGCGCATTACAGCCTCCAGCTCGTTACTTTATGAACGCACCTTATATTTATCACTTGTTAAGGTTCATTACGCCTAAACACTGTCTCGAATTCAAGTGCCATTTATTTCATTTTAAGGACGGGTCAGGAAAGAAATTTTGGAAAGAAATCTGCCGTGGACCTATTGTAAGGAACTGTCCGGGCTTTTGCCTGGTGGTGAATATGGAAAACCACCAAAACCATTTTAGGGCGTCCGAGGTGGGATTCGAACCCACGCTCTCCCGATGCCAGTGAGGCATGAGGTAGCGCGTTAGCACTCTCGACCACCGTGGCCAGTAGCTATCACAATAACACAGGTTATCAGACAAAATGTTCACACTCACGCAAGGTATAAAGGGTTGAATGGCCACAATGTCCACGCCACTCAAATGAACTAACAACATAAATCACTAACCACGACCGTGATGGACAGTTGCAGTAAGCCCAGCGATCGGTTGTTCGAATTTGGGCGCTGACAGTGTATATCTTGAGTGTGGGTTTTGCCCGGGTTTTTCCACACTCCCTGCAGGAAAATGCTGGAATATGACCTCATTTCAAGTCCCAAGCCACTTATCCCATTCCCGACAGTTAATCACTCACTACACAGCTACTAGAGAAAAACAGGTTATAAGACAAATTAGGCGGCGTCAGTACCGTGGTTGGTATCATGCTGAGCTTCTATGCCCAGGATCGCGGGTTCAAACCTGACCAAAGTCGTCGGGAGTTTTTAATAGCGTTAAAAATCTCTCTGTAGCTTATGCCTTCCTTCGGAGGTGAGGAGCGGGCCCATGTAATGGATTTCTGGCATGTAAAAGAACCTTCCACTAACTACAATAGTGTGAAGCTACATTTGTAGGTTAGATTTGATTAACGCTCTATGAGTTCCAACGTTCGCCGCCAGGTGCCGGTTATGGTGGCATTTAGTAGCCAAATTCACAGCTAGGTGTCGTTGACGGTAGCATTTTGTAGAAAAAATAGGCACTACTTGAAATTGATCGTCTGCAGTCCTTACCTGAATTACAGATAACACACACTAATACTGCCATCACAATTAACACCTGTTATCAGACAGATTCCACACACACCCATAGTACACGAGACTACATGACCGCGTTGTCGCAGCCCTTAAACTAAGGAACCAAGCTAAGACAAATTGAACACACACCGACGTACTAGTGGCTGATGACCAAGCCGTCTCAAACCTCTTAAATGAAATAACAACAAAATAACGCAAGTTTTGTTAGCCCAAGAAAAATGCTATCTATTGTATTTGATTGCTGTATTCTCCGTTATTATTCATGGCTCGAGCTGCTGAAAGCAGACCGGCATTTAATTATTCTGATGTCACAGAAATATTCCTAAGCAGCAGTGTGCTGTAATTCCATAGAAAGGATATCCTATCGTAAATCCACGTACAATTATTATCAACTTTTAACGGCAAACCATTATTGTAGAACTATTTATAGGCAATATAAATTGTGCCCAGCGGGATGTAAGGCACCGTAAAGTTCATAAACATGGCTACTAAATACGGGAAGACAAGTTTAGCATTTTGTATACTATGAAGAATGAGGCTTATGTTGTTCTGTATTTCACCAAATTCTCCTTCCGCCAAGGACTCTACTGTAGATTGTTCGGTATAGATAAATAGGCAGAACGGCATTTACTTATTTAGACCTCCCAGGGGCTCACGACTAGTGGGACGTGGGTTGGTGACCACGGGGACCCAGCTGAGTTCGGCATTACTTCCACTTACTTGTGCCAGGCTGCTTTCTGTCGCCTTTCCTATCGACCTCCCTTGGTCAACTCTTGTTCATTTCCAACCCCGACGGTATTAGGGTATACGAGGCCTACGGAGTCTTTCACTTTCCCGCCTTAATTGGCCCATGTCTCATCTCTCCTCATACCCTCATTGTTCGAGGGGTCAGCCTTCTTTTTCCTTTCATGATATCTCCTGCCTTCTGCTCAAGGCCCTTAAGGAGGCAGAATGTGTGTAGCCCCACCACTTCTGGTGCACCCTCGATAGTGCTACACCCTCAAGGGCTCACGGCTGGTGAGTTCGGGAGTTGACAACCCCGGCGGAATCCCGAGCTGGGCCCAGTTTCCCCCCTCCCCCCCCCCCTTCCAACCCCCTCCCCCACCCCCTGCTCATTACATTGCCTCTGGGGCGGACCCTCTTCTATTTCACTTTCCTATCTGCCTTTCATGGCTCTACTTCATTCCAAGTCCCTCACTCCTCATTCTTCGAGGGTTGTGGGCATTTATTTTCCTCCTGTCTTTTATTTGCTTTATTCTCCTATTGTTTTCAATTTCTTCTTCTAGTATATAAGTTAGTAGTCAGTTTTAGTTATAGTTAACATTTCATTATCATCTTCACGATCACCCAAACCATTAGGGGCCGATAACCTAGATGTTAGGCCCCTTAAAGCAACAATTATCATCATCAACTTATTTAGATGCCATAGAGTTATTCCTAGGAGACACGTTTTAGTTGGGAATACAGTCAAAACATTTCTTTGTGGATTACCGTTGACAATGCCTGGAATACAAGCGGGAAAACCACGCTAAACAACTTCTAGGTTGACCGAAATAGGAATCGAACACACCTTTTCTGAGTTCTGCCTCCCGATCCTGAGTGAACTCCGTTCCAGCCCACAGACCAACATAAGATTTCTAGGCACAGTCAGGATTGGAACCCGGATCTCTGCAGTGAAGGCTAGTCCTACATTTCGAGGTGGATATACGTAAATGCACATGATGGGGTCATATTATTTACACAACACAACAACGATGTAGGGCAGCGGTAAATCCAGGGATTAAATTAGATTAGATACTTTAAAAGTCAGCAAATATTCTAGGGGTTTTCCGCGTCTTTTACGGGGTTTCGCCTAGGTGTTCCAAGTCAGACACATCAGTGGGATCTTGGTGACCGTGCCCGGACCGCCGCAGGGTTAGTGTGCCATGCTTTACGTCCACTTGTTTGAAGATACCTCTTTAGAGAATAAAAACACTTTTGTTGTTGTTGCTTATCTTAAGGGCTGTGACATAGTGGTCACATAGCCCCGTGTATTTGGGAGGCAGCCACGGCCTTAAGTAAGGGACCATCCCAGCATTTGCCTGGAGAAGAAGTAGGGGAAACAGCGGAAAAGCACTTCCAGAATGGCTGAAGCGGTAAATGAACCCGCCTATTCTCTGTTTTTCCTCACGAGGCTAAATGTAGCCCCTTCCAGCACTCACACCAGATTTAGAATTTCATGACATAGCCGGGAATCGAACCTGGACCTCGGGGTGCAACCAAAGAATGCTAGCTACCGTACTACACCACTAAGTGGTCGATCCCCCTAAATGTCTTATCCAAATTCATTGCATTAAAAAGGATGCTGATCCCTTTTCATTAATTTATCTCTCTTTTCTTCTCACATATTAAAATTTAAGAACAAACAAAATATAGTTTCTGAATAACTAGCTTAAGGCAGGTTCGGTACCATGTTTCTAAATATCCCTCATTAACAACACTTTTGCGAGGTATGATTTGTCGGCAAAGGCAAGGCGTTCTAAGTTTATCAACCAAACAGGCAGTGCTGGATTGCCCATTAGGCCCGACTAGGCCCAGTCCTAGGGCCCCCAATTATCTGGGGCCCCCAAACAATTTCTAATTTAGTTCAATTTTATTCCGAAGATTTAGAAACTTTTTATCCAGAACTGAGACAGTTTCAGCATTATATTAACTTACGATGTCCTTTAGAAACTGAGTTCACTCATTCTGAACTTGACGAAATTCTTATTCGAGACAAGCTTGAGTCTGTTTCCCCGAACGTTGAAATTGCTTTTCGCATTATCCTGACCCTCATTTTTCAAAATTGAAATGGATCAAAAGTGCGCTAAGAAGTATCATGGCACAAGAACGCTTAGACATGCTAAGTTTAATGTATATCGAGTCAGATGTTCTGCGGGAAATTGATTTTGATGGCATTGTAGAAGATTTCATTGACCGAAAAAACAGAAGTAAATTTTTTTTGATTACATTTCACAGAAGTAACAAGTAGTTCCGTGACGAACTAAAGAGCCTACTTTTCTTAAAATTTAAGATTCAAGCCAAAGATTAATCTATATGGATCTATCTAGAATAATGACGAAATTAAGTTGGTAATATCGAAATTTCTAATTAGTTCGAAATACTGTATACCTGGCATAATGTAGTCTAATAGAGCACTACAGTTGGCAGCCCTAGTGACTGGATATATTCTTAGTTCCATCTCTTAAGGTACAGAATACAAAATTTGTTTGGAGTCCAATGGGTAGCATGGACGTTAAATGCAGTTACACATTGGATCTAACAGCGCGCGTAAAATCATGTTGGCAACAATGTCATGCATGTATTGGTCAGAAATAATCTGAAATAATATGATCTATTGTTGTGCCAATTTTGAATGAAATCCATTTGTTAGTATATAAGTTTCATGCATTTTAAAATTGAACCTATCAGCAGGCTTAGAATCATGTTGGCAGCACTGACGTAAATTAGTTACTCCAAATTAATATAGAATGTCAGGTGCCATACGTGTGCATAGTTTAAAGCTGTCGGCTTGCATACTTTCCGATATATTGGTATTTGGATAAAATAAATTTAGAGCAAGTTTTGACGGTTGGCAGCCCTGGTGGCTCTTCAGAATACGCCCAGTCATATATGGTTATATACACATACAACATACGAAATTTGGTTGAATTCCAATTGATAGTGTAGACGTTATATGCATTTAAAAATTGGACTTATTAGCAGGCTTAAAATCATTTTGGCAACACTGTCATGTATGGCCTCCTGGAAATAAAAATGCAATATTATAATCTATACGTGTGCCAATTTTGAAATAACTCCCATTCATACCTTCCAAGATATCAGACATGGAGCTCAAATTTCAATTGCGATTTTTCAGCAGTTGGTAGCACTGACATCAATTTCAAATATGGCCGTGAGATATTTAGGTATAGATCTTTACTCGTACCAAATTTTGTTTTGATTGCTCCAGCCGTTTAGTAGTTGATAGGGGGGGACACACACACAGCCAGCCAGACAGACAGACAGACACACATTTTCCCGGATCGATCTCATAAGTCTACTTTTTCTTCATTTTTGCAAAATGTGAAAAGTAGGCTAAAAATAGTATGATTTGTTAAATTGTTCATCAAATCATCTGAAATGTTTTCAAATAACGATGATCTTTCAATTGAAATATATATATGTAGGCCTATTTATTATTTAATAAAAAAGTGTATTATTCATCTTGAGAAAAATAACTCTTGTATATACTTTATTAAATGTACAGGTGCTAAAAAATAAAGGGGCCCCAACATTCTGAGGGACTTGGGCCTCATTTTACCTTAATCCGGCACTGCAAACAGGTAAACTAAGAGTTTCTCGAAGCCTTGCTACTCAAACAGGTCGACTTGCCACCGGCTAAATGTGAGCATGGTAATGGAGTTCCTGTCCGGAACAGTCCAGGCAGGATGTTTGAGTTGGTCGACACTCATCATCAACACCGGCAAGGAAGGCTCTTCTCGTGCACTTGTCTACGGAGTTCCAGAGCACGGTGCTACTTTCAAATAATAATAATAATACTAATGAAATTTCATAATCTACTGTTATTATTATTTTCTTACATCGTTACGCCCATATATGGAACGCAATAGTACTTATTTAACTAACGATGTATTTTTCTTCTCCCAAAATCTCTTAATCTGGGCACTGAAAATCTTCCTTCGGTCTTCAGTCCATGATTTCCTAGTCCTTGTCATTTTCTCAGAAAAATGATCGTTGTTGATTAATGTTCTGAACTGGAGTGGATCTTGTATAATTTCCTCTGTAATCCTATTTGACTAGTAATTATACATTTCCGTCTATTCAATACAATTTATTGATAAATAATTTTGTTTCAACCTTGGGACATGTTCCGAGCTTAACAATTAGCTCTTCTTCAGCCAGCTGCACTCATCTCTACTTAATATAAAACAAAGTCCCCGATTCTTGGATGTTACGGGTAAACTCGAGAACCACTGGATGGATGCGGTTTTAACCATTCTGTGAAGGATATCTCGAGGATAATTTCTGTAGAAAATAATCTATTCATGATCAAAGGAAGCCGAGCATTAACGATTTCAGTGGAAACGTCGAAAAAAAAACCTAGTGTCCGAGCGCTTTGTAAGCTTACGCTGGCAAACCGTTAAAAATATCTAAATACTATGAGTGTAAGAATTGTTCAGCATGAAAAGTTCTAAAAAAAAAGTCCGCGAGAGCTTATGTCTATCTTCAATACATCGCCCACTATAAGTGCTTTTACGTTTCAATTTCTTCCAACCAACTCCATTCAACTACTGAGGCGACAGTTTACGAGCTAGCTAAGGGCGAGTCTATCATCCCTGTTACGGCCTAGCTAGCGGGAAAAACTATTGCCCCAGATACAGCCAGCAGCAATCCGTTGAGTCGTGTTCAGTTAGGACTTCTGAGAAGGGTGGTTGTGTTTGGAGTTTCCCTGAAGTGCAACTCGGCTTTTCTTCATTTCGCCTGTGAACTTTTCGTTCCGAAAAATTCACAGCCAAGTTAAGATTGGACGGAAGGGGGATTTGTGTTTCATGCACCTCTCGATTCTTAAATTACGTCTGACAAGAATTTGTTGCACATGCATCTCCATGATAATATAATTAATAGTCCAGTGAGTGATATTAACACATCATGCCGAGACGTAAAACGGATTTGGTCGTTGTTCATTGACCTTGGAAAAAAAAGCGCTTATCACGTAGTGCATTCATAACTGTTCCCGGGCGAAGCCGGGTCGGGTTGATAGTTATATTATATAACACTCATTTAAAAAACACATAGTTCATAATCAAATATGTCTTAAAATGTTCTTTAAAACCGACATATAATAAAACTTAGACCGACGAGAGGTGGGAAGATTTCAGGGAAGTAAGGAAGAGAACTGCTAAGATCATAAGATCAGAGAAGAGGAACTATGACAGAAGTAGGGTGGAAACGTTAGAAGAAGATTTTCGGAAAAACAACACGCGAGAGTTTTACAGAACCTTCAAAGAGGAACTACAGGGATATCAGTCACAAAGTCTGTGCTTCAAACGGAAAGATGGTAGTATAGCGACGAACGACAAGGAAAACTGACAACTTTTGGCCGACTATTTCAAAGTGCTGCTGGACTGTAAAGAACCTGTGGAGAGATTGAATACTCAGAATCCATCCTATGAGGACCCGGATTCCAACCCACCAAGTTTAGATGAGGTAAAGCGCATAATATACGAGCTTAAAAACAACAAAGCACCAGGCGAAGATGGCATCGCTGCAGAAATGTGGAAGTTCGGAGGAGAAATGGAAGCAGAAAAAATACACGGCATCATAGAAGAAATCTGGAAAACTGAAATGATCCCGAAAGACTGGAAATGTGCCCTCATACACCCACTTCACAAGAAAGGTCATCGGGCGAACATCGACAATCTCTCTACTTCCAGTCACATACAAGATACTCTCCAAAGTACTGCTGAACAGAGTTTAAAAACAAGCAGACCACCTCATAGGTGAATACCAAGCTGGCTTTAGAAAGGGGAGATCGTGCGCAGAACAAATATTCAACCTCACGGGCATCCTCAGATCAAGAGCTTTGAGAAGCCAGAACACTGTAGTAATATTCGTTGACTTCAAGAAGGCGTACGACTCAATTGACAGGCAGACTTTATTTAACACCCTAGAGGAGTTCGGAATTGACAGGAAGACGAGAGAAATAATCAAACAAACTCTAACGGATACCATGTCAAAAGTGAAGTTCTTCGGAGAAATCTCTGATCCTTTTGGAATAAAAACAGGGGTCAGACAAGGAGATGGCTTATCACCGATCCTCTTCAATATTGTACTGGGGAAAATCATGAGAACCTGGGAGGAAGCTTTGGACATGAAAGGAGTAAGGGGGATACATCTGGGAAGGAAAGGACAGAACCTGGAAATTAAATGTTTGGCTTTTGCTGATGATCTTGCCCTCCTAGCCCAAAGCCGAGATGATGCCCAAAAATGCTGGACACTCTGCACGAAATCGCTGAGAAAACGGGTCTTAAAGTCTCCTATGAAAATACAGAATACAATGAAAACAGACACCTTGGAGAGACACATAAAAGTGAAACATGGGACTCTTTTTGACTCTGAGAGTCGCACATTTTTTCCGTATTGACTGAAATATACTAAGAACAAAGTTCCAACTGGTTCCGCCTCGTCAATACTGTTTATTAAAATGTCGTGATACAATCACCTGTCTTTTAACACATCACATGGTACATGTTTCAACGTCTAACACGTATTGACGTCTTCATCAGCCTAAATAATTGTGCAGCACTTAAAACATTCCCTTTGTCTACTGGGTGTAGTTAAAAACTGACATAAAAACACACATGGATCACTGTAACATATTAAAAGTTGTTAAAATATTTTCTTATGTTAAAAACTTAATAAAAAAGCCCGGCTGTGGATTTTTATTAAGTTTTTAACATAAGAAAATATTTTAACAACTTTTAATATGTTACAGTGATCCATGTGTGTTTTTATGTCAGTTTTTAACTACACCCAGTAGACAAAGGGAATGTTTTAAGTGCTGCACAATTATTTAGGCTGATGAAGACGTCAATACGTGTTAGACGTTGAAACATGTACCATGTGATGTGTTAAAAGACAGGTGATTGTATCACGACATTTTAATAAACAGTATTGACGAGGCGGAACCAGTTGGAACTTTGTTCTTAGTAAACATGGGACTGTCAAAAAACTGAGAAGTTTAAATATCTAGGAGAATGGATAGAACCCAATGGGCTGGATAAAGAAGCAAATAGGGCAAGAGCTAGAAAATTGTATTTGGCTTATAGGTTAACCCAGAACAGATACAACAAACGAGCAATATCTTACAAGTCAAAACTCAGACACTATAGCACAGTAGTAAAACCAGAGGGTCTGTACGCCTCGGAGTGCTTGACACTGAATAAAAAAGGGGATCTTCAGGAACTGGAAAGAAAGGAGAGGAACATTTTGCGGAAAATTTTAGGACCACAGAAAACTGCTGACGGGACATGGAAGAACAGAAAGAATGATGACCTCTATAAACACACTGAAAAAATTACTGTCACAATGCGGAAGCGAAAGTTGAAATTCTACGGACATTTGGTGAGAATGGACGAGAACCGACTGACTAAGAGGATATTCAAGTATATTACAGAGCTGAAGGCTACAACTAAGTGGGTAGAAGAGGTTAAAAGAGACGCCAAGGAAAGTGGACTCACATTGAATGTGATCCACAACAGAAAATAGTTTAGAAACCGAATTGACAACATCAAGATGTTCGAGGAGAAAACACCTAAAATTAGAGCCAAACTGGTAATATCCGAAGAGGAGCGAAATATCAGAAGTGAACGAATGAAGAGGTTTTGGGAAGAGAAGAGGAGAATAACCAGAAAGCCTTAGGTTCCATGCGGTCCACAGGCGGCCAAATTCGGAAGAAAAAAAAACTTAGCATGCCTATAGTAAAAAATTACCATTATCATATTACACAGGAGACACATAATGTTTATCAATAAAATTTTGCAGTTGCTTCCCTCCAGCAGACTTTCTAGTCCCACACTCGCAAAACGGCGAATCTATGACATGCCCAATATGTTGACTACCATTTAACCAACACAAAGTCATCCCTTGACGACTTGTGGAATGTTCAATCAATCCTATTTCCCATTCATGTGGCAAGGTTCCTGCACTATATCAACCAATGCTGCATTGAAGCATCCGCATTTAACCATAATAAAAAGAAAAGGACTACTCTAATATCATAAAATATTTGCAACTTCGACAAATTTTGTTAACGTGGATTAAAAACTTACGGTGGCGGCTTCGGTGGCGTAGTCGGTTGCATGCTGAGCTTCTATGCCCAAGATCGCGGGTTCAAACCCGGCCGAAGTCGTCAGATTTTTAAGAGCGTTAAAAAAACCTCAGTATGCCTTCCTTCGGAGGGGAAGTAAAGCCGACGGTCCCATGTCATAGATTTATGGCATGTTAAAGAACCTTCCACTAATTACACCTGTGTGAAGCTAAATTGTATATGTTAAGAATGTAAACAACGCTCTTAGGTTTCTACGTTCATTGCCAAAAGCCGACAGAGGTGACGTCTGGTAGCTAAGTTCTGAACTAGTAGTCGTCGACGGTGGCGTTTGGCGGCAAAGGTAGGAACTACTTGAAAATTGATCGTCTGCAGTGCTTACTTGAATTAAAATAGATACACACACTAATACAGTCATCACAATTAACACCGGTTATCAGACTGATTCTACACACACCCAAAGTACACGGGGCTACATGACCGCGTTGTCGCAGCCCCTAAACTTAAGAACCAACCAACCAAAAGCTTACGTTATATTCAGTGAAAATCCCCTAGTTGTATGTAGCTTGTTATGAGCAGTATTCCTTTTTAATGCCAATTTCTTGAAAGTCTTGTTTTCACTAAGCCAGTTATTGTCGAATTTAATTGAGAATCCATTTTGTGAGCCTGTATATCTGTTGTGTAAGGTCTTTTATGTTCGACGATGTCGATATGTAAATATTATACGTCAGAAAACTGTATCAGAATGGGGGTCATTAAAGTACTACTTTATTACACAGTTTTTCCAACCAATCAAGAGTTCAATATTTTCATTCATTGAACAATCAGGTATGGATAGCTTCTGACATGCACTCAAAATCCAACATGTCGGACATGAATTACATGATTTGAAAGTTGACAATGTAGCCTATATTGGATCAAACATTGTTCTAAACTAACTGGGCAATCCGCAATTCCAATTTCTACACAATCGTAAGATTTCGCCGACAATTTTAGTGAATGCCGTTGTTGACATTAATACACCAGAACGCCACGGAGGAAGCATGCGTATGACATTAGTTCCACGGAAATTATAATCCAGTTCTCTGTTCAGTAAATGGATTTCTTATGCGAAACTTTTCCACCAAATGTCCTAACTGTTCTATTTGGGACTCAATTGATTTGCATTCTGTTGACATTCTCTAGGTCTACGCATCGAATTTGAAGAATAACAAGTTGATATTACGATACATTTTAATTTTAAATCGTTTGTAACAGTTTTTTGTGTGTTATTTGACCAAAATAACAAAATGATCCAACATAGTACCTGTGCGCTATCTGTTGGTGCTACTTCACGATAAACAAAGTTTCAAGGCTTTGGGATTCGTTATTGGGTAGAGATCAAATGCTGAGCCCACCCAATTCCCAAGAGGAAGAATTCAACCGAAAGAATCTCGACAGATATTTATGGATATTTATGTTAGAACATATAGTAAAGTTATAATTACCGTCGAACATAAACACTCGTATGGAAATTATAAAACTCGCTCCGCTCGTTTTATAAGCATACTCGTGTCTTAATTATTGCCATTATAGGCTCGTTGCATAATATTCAAGCCTGTATTATGTGTGGGCTTGGTGGTGCAGTAACATAGTATCTTTCCTGTTATGTAGATTCAATTCCAGTTTATGTTCCCAGTGGCTGTAGTACGGAATGTTCACCTGATAAGTCACGTCATGCCAGATAGGGCATCGATCATAAACCCCCGTCTGAAACGAAATGAATATAATTGGCTTCTGCGACCACTAATGATAATTGGTATAAGCTGTAAAATGTATTGAGCAAACTGATCGATTAGCTCAGCGTGTTAACACGATAGGCCCTGAGGCCGCGGTATCTCTAGTCATTGGAGGAGAGTCCAAACTCCACAATCAGACGTCCTTTAAGTTCTATTTCGTGATTTCCTATGATTAACTCCAACCAAATGCTGGCACGATAACTTCTATGATCATAATAAAGTTATTGGTATTACGACCCTTTTAACTAGGCTTGCCATACGTCTCGGTTTGACCGGGACAGTCCCGGTATGTTTCTCTTGTCCCGGTGTCCCGCCCGGTTTTATCAATATCCCGGAAAACAGCTGTAAGATGTAAAAAGTGTAGAATTTATGTCAAGAATATTTTATGAATTAACATGATTAACATTGTTAAATAAATAAATAGATAAATAAATAACTCATTAATTAATTGCTTTTTTCGTTTCACAAAAAATGTTTTTTGTAATTGTTTTTGTAGTTAGACAAAAAGTTGTAGTTTTTCAAAAAAAAAAATAAGACTTAGTAATTGTTCAATTAAACAATTTTATGAAGTATTTTAAAATGTATTTTATTAACACTTCTTTCTAGATGGTAGACCAGAAAAATTATCATTAAAAAGGAAAAATTATATATTTTTATGCAGCAAAAATTCCTTTTTATTTTTAAACTATTTAACTATTTTTTAGCTAACAATTTAGAGTGCTATATTCTTCCCCCCGTCACTTGCAAGGCTTAATAAAGACTTAAAACTCACCATTTTGCTTCTAATTTCATACCCCCCCAGACCCCCCGATAAGGCCATCCCATATTAACGGGTCCCGGTTTCACTCACCAAAAATATGGCAAGCCTACTTTTAACTACTGCGGCATTTAAAGGCGCTGGGGTGCCGGAATATTGCCCCGAAGTGGATCTTTAACGTGCCAGTAAATCTACTGGCACGGCTCCATTACAATTACACACCCTAAAATGCCAATTGACTGCGGCAGAATTCGATCCTCCAACCTTAGACACAGCAAGCCAGAACTTTACCGCTGAGCCATGCAGCCACCTTCTAGGAGGTCGCGATTACTTCCTTCCAATTCCTTGTCCAAATTCATTCACTTCATATCTCAATAATTTCCCTTGGCGTTGGGTTCAGGAAGGCCTTCCCACATTGAATAATAATAATAATAATTGTGGGGTTTGAAGCCATTTTTTCAGTGTTGCCTTAGTAAGCAAGAGTTTAGTGCTTTTCAGTCGGTCAACACGAATGTGCCCAAATAGATGGGTTATGCCCTAATCCTGGAATAAATTACATGAGATTAATAGATACACTAGGATGACCAGTTTCGATCGTCAAGCGATCATCATCACATCCATTACACTTAGGCTATAAAATCTATGTTTGAAAATACAGGTGAAAATATTTACAATATGTACAATTATTTAGTTGCAGTATTGGTACTGCAACTGTCGGTGTATGCTAAATGCAGTATATATGATGTTAGGTGAAATGCTAAATGGTGATAGATATCCGGAGTTTGTATATTTGGAGTGATTATATGGTTGTAAAAAATGAACTATGGTTAAACTGTAACATTACAGGCTACTACTTATCTGGTTGTCTTCCTTGCTGGAGCTACGCGCAGTTTCGTGTTCACTGTTACACCAGGTGTGGTCGACCACACATTCGTGTTGACCGACTGAAAAGCACTAATCTCTTGAATAATAATAATAATAATAATAATGTTTTTACGTCCCTATTAGGCTAACTACTGTTGCTTTTAGAGACGCCAGGGTAACAGAATTTAGCCCCAACGTGCCAGTAAATCTACTGACACAGCTCTCTCAAATTAGTACATCCTCAAATGCCAGCAGCCTGCGCCAGGATACGAACTTGCTACCTTGGGTCCAGCCAGCGAGAACGTTACCGCTGAACCACGTAGGCAGCCTTCCCACATAGAAACTGAACGGGAGACATTCAACCTCTTGAGAAGAGGTTGGTTTGATTCCCACCTCAGCCATCATGGAAGTAGTTTTCCATGGTTTTCCACTTCTACTCCAGGACAATACCAGGATGGTCCCGTACTTAAAGCCACGGCCACCTTCTGTCCAATCCTCAACTTAATTACAAATACACACTAATACAGCCATCACAATAACGCCGGTTGGCAATATTGGACAAACACACAATCACGCGCGGCTGAATGACAACAATTTTCAAGCCACGGTGGGTGAGTGGTTATCGTATCAGACTGCCAACCCCAAGCTTGCAGGTTCGCACCTGGCCGTGGTAAAGGATTTTTGAAAGGCGACAAAAATCACGATACTCATGTCATACGATGTTGGCATGTTAAAGAACCCATTTTAATTCAGTAGGCCGTGTTCATAATGGCAAAATTAATCTCTGGATTTTCCGCCAACACAAAGCTCCTCATTTCTCTACTAGAAAGCGCTATAGTGTCAAGAAGCTTAGATATCTAACCTCCTTGACTTTCATAGCGCTACAATGAGCGATAAAATTCGACATGCAAGCTGCTCTCTGGGCGCAAATAACAAAGCTTGCAACCGGCACCCGAGGCCATTCGATATTATTATTATTATTACAAATACACACACTAATACAGTCATCACAATAACACTGTTTGACAAAATTGTACAAACACTCAATCACGCGGGCCTGAATGACAACAACTTTCAAGCCACTTAAATATCACAACAGAACCAACTACAATTTATACGTAACAAGGTTACATTTCGAAGTCACTCTTGTTGGATAAGATAAATGCGTTACCGCTGTGGAGCACGTTCAACTCTGTGGCGGAAGTGACGTCATAGCAATTTATGGACACGGAGTCAGAAGGTCAAGTGAAGCAATAAATGAGAATTCCTCGACATGCAAGGGACTGCATAAACTGAATATTGAATCTCAGCTCACCAAAAGAGACAAAATGTAGAACATTTCCTCGTCATTACATCAATAAAGTGATGTTTCTTTCATCGTCCTTTCATTTAGATGTTTGTATATCGTAGTCATCAGTCCTGTTTACTCGAGCATGTGTAGAATTTTTCATAACTTGTGTTATAGTGGTGTGTGTAGTAGTATGTGTATTTTTTTTCAAAAAATGAGTCTGTTTGGAAAGGAAGTGATAGCCCTGCGCCACTACTCCTGGAAAACCTGGAAATCGTGGAACACTCCTGGATTTTTATTAGGTCTGGAATACTCCTTGAAAACTCCTGGAAAATGTTGAAAAATTTGAAAACTCCTGGATAGCCACTCATAATTAATTATAAAATTCTGCTCATGCTAAATCATACTCCCGCTGTGGTTTTGGGTGAGCTCTCTATCGTTAACGAAAGAAATTTCCTCAGGCTACCTGTTTCTGTGTGGGAGAACAAGCGATAATATTTTTGTAAAACACATTGAATATAGACAACTCCACCGCAATAAAATTGCATGCTGCATTCTTTTCTCTTTTTTCATGCGGATATATTCAGTCACAAAAGCTTTTTTAAAACAACAATTAAATCATTTGTGTGTAGGCTTGCGTATCAATAACGCAATCACCACTAATTTTTGTCAACATCTGTATAAGTAAACCAAACAAAAGTACTTTATTTTAGTCTTTAATTAGGCAACCAGTCGCCTCCGTAGCGTAGCGGTCAGCATGGTTAGCTGCCGCTCCGGAGGTCCTGGGTTCGATTCCCGGCTCTGCCACGAAATTTGAAAAGTGGCATGAGGACTGGAATGGGGTCTACTCAGCCTCGGGTGTTCCAAATGAGTAGAGGGGGTTCGATTACCACCTCAGCAATCCTCGAAGTGGTTTTCCGTGGTTTCCCACTTCGTCTTCGGTCAAATGCCGGGATGGTACTGCCCCCGTAATTGAATTATATAGAGACCACGGTGGCTATTTTGGAAATTATAAAGAAAGTTATGGCTGTCATAGTTATGACGTGGGTAGTCATGACGTAAGCACGGATGACGCAGACGTTATGCCAGCAGGCTACTTGAGCTGAGATTCTCAGTGACGTCAGCATTTATTCGAGAAAGATCCGAGATGTACGACGCAGTCGCAGGAAACGTGGAATTATGCTGAGGAAGAAATTATGCTATTGGAGGGGAGACTCGAACCAATGAACGATAGTCTGAAGAAAGACGGAGATTGCTGAAACTATGATATTTTTATTACTTTTTGGAATGCAGAATTGTGGAAATCCATTTGCAGTAGAGGCATTGTTCTGGAATTTTGGTGAAATTTATTTTCAGTTTTTGAATTTTGAAAATCCGTCATGTATTGACGAAGTTGGAACTTCTAGCGATGACGCAGTAACACGCTATGGAAGGGATGGACACGCCCCTCATGAAGTTTATAAAAGGCCTTGCGCAGAAGAGAGGAGTCTCAATCGTCTGATAGCTCAATCGTCAGATCTCAAATAGTCATTTCGGTGAAACGTCGAGTGAGATTATTAGTAAGAGTCGTCTTTATAACGCGTGGTGAAGCCACTGCAGTGAACGAGATTCGAGCTGACAAGCAGTGCAAGTTGACTGTGAGTAAATCTAGGTGAAGTTAAAACGCACATTATAACGCGTCTACAAGATTAGCTATGAACAGTTAACGGTCGCCTATAAGCTAATTCTATTGTGCATTGCTACAGTAAGGAGTGTAGAAAAGTTGAACAATTTCGAGGAATTATTTTGGAAGATATTGACAATTTTAGACGACTGACAAAAGTGATTTTCTCGCCACATGAGAAGCACTTTGTATCGCCAGATTCTACGCCACGGCTGACACGGCTAGTGAAATAGGGAGACTTCAGATTGCTTTTGTGACACAACGCTACAGTATTATGGAGCAGTTTAATATGGCAGTTTGTTCTTCTATTACCATAACCGAAGAGAAGATGGAAGGCTAAAGGACTTTAATGCAATTGGGACATATTTCAACGGAGTAAGATAGCAGCATGGAACTTCGCTAATTGCCATTCCACACAAGCGAACATGTGGTGAATAACCATCTACACCCATGTTTCGTGGTTCAACGCTGAATACTATCAAACAGCAATGGAAATGATTTCAAACTTACTGAACATGAATATTCCTTCGGAAATTACTACAAAAACTTCATGGCGATTTTCTACTGGAACTTCAGGGATTTTTCAAGAGAGGTCAGGGTTATCCCGACTCACAAAGAAGATTATTGCCGGAAGGATGTCGTTCGTCTTCACGGAGCAGTGCAATTTCCAGAGGAGGAAGCAGTTCGATTCTCCGAGGGTGCTGTTTCTTGTTGCGAGGATGGAGCTCATCTTCAAATTGGTAAAATGGATCCATCAGCAGTCTTCTTTGGGGAATTTTCCTCTGGAACGTCAATCGGCAGATAAGGTAGTCGTGAACGTTTATTGTATTTGAGTTTCTTAGCAATATTTGAGCAACCATTTTCCCATATTTTTTGTCCTCATGTATTTTGCCCTATATTCTTGTTTGAGATTCCTATTCTCAGTACACCTTGATGAGTTATGCCTTTTTCGACGATTTATTAAGACATTGTTATGTCATGGGCATAGTTAAACGATTTTGGATCAGTTGAGACTGATATTTAGATTTTTCAGTAATTTGCTTTTTTTTTTGTAGTCTCGATTTGACTGTAAGTTAATGATCTTTATGGCAGATTTAAATTCAGACAGCGTGTCACTTTATTAAAGTAATTCTACCCCAGTTTAATTACTTTGACCAATTTTCTGTCATCATCAAGAAGGAAGAACATTTAAATGATTTTAGAGCGTTAAAATCCATTACGTTGTCGACGATCTTGGAAATACTAGTCGTTATTTGAATTGATTGCAACACAGACATTTATCGTCAGTTATGAACGACCATTGCATCATAGACAATTTTGTGAAAGATGAATTTAGATTATGAATTATTGAATGCATTAAAGTCGTGAACTTTTGTTAGGAGTCTTTTCTCAATTAGAGATTTATATAATGATGTTTGCATTCCCCAGTATAATTGGATTCTATTCGACTATTTTGCAGTTTAGTCGCACTTTATTTGATGATAGTATTTTTATACTCCAATTCTTTGAAGATGTTAATCTTAAATTTTGATAGACCAGACAGGCGTATATAAGCGTATTCACTATTAAATTTGTTTGTGATTGGCAAATTTTTACTTCATTTCGATTCATGAATGAAATCCACGAAGGTTAAATGACAACAGTTTTGAAACAATTAATGATTATAAGAATTTTTGATGTGGAACTACGAATGTATAATCGCTAGCGCAGCGGACGTGTTGAAAGTCGCTGATGTATAATGCCCTGGAATAAATGGAGGAGGTTCCCACAGTAATTAATGATGTTAAAGAATTTGTTAATGGAGGTTTTTGTAAATTCTGTGGAAGATTTTGATGCCATATATATTAATATATGATGAATTTTGGGCCTATTTTAATGCAGTTTGTGCATTATTTTGTAAGCGAATTATTTTCCGCTGGAGTGTATTGTCATAGTCCGTTGAAAATTAATCAAGTGAATTTACTGTTATAATTAACAAGAGTTTTGAAAGAATTTGAGATAAGATTTTGAATGAAGATTACCGTCACAAATAATTATAATTATTACAACCTTTATTAAACCAGATTGTGACATTAACATGTATAACTAACCTTCATTGGTCGATTATATTGACACGATTATGAAATTACCAACCGGATGAACATGTGGTTAAATGTATTTCTTAAATTAATAATTTGAATAATTTAAATGTTAATATTGTAAATAATGATGTAAATATCTTTGACAATAATGTGGAACGAAAGTAATGTTAAAGGCGTGTTTAAAATTTTTGTAATTATCTTCGACAATATTATAAACAATTTCTAATTGTTATAAATAATTTATGTGATTTTGTTATAAACATTTAAGAGTGTGTTTTATACTCTAAACTATGCTTATTA
This sequence comes from Meconema thalassinum, assembly GCA_946902985.2. NCBI lineage: Eukaryota > Metazoa > Arthropoda > Insecta > Orthoptera > Tettigoniidae > Meconema > Meconema thalassinum. The sequence continues at coordinate 353,554,465 of OX336388.2, forward strand.
AACATTTGGATGATAACTTAACAAGCTTAGGGATTGTCAGAATAATCCAGTGGTATGTGAGTAAAGCATTTGAAAGATTTGCGTCAATATATATGAGTTGTCTTGCGGACATTTAAAGCTGTTGAGAGGGAGCTGAATTCTTACGCAGTGTGGCGTGACAAGTGAGCCCCATTTGACAGGTGTGCGTCAGGTTGAAGGGTAGACGGCAGCTGGTCAGACAACTGGTTATCAGCGGGCGAGGTCGTCCACATTCTGGCCTTGTGCCTATAAATACAAGTGTCATGTTTATTAAAAGAAACAAAATGCTCTATATATGTGTCTCGTCCTGACTTCCTTATCCAATCCAAATGTGTTTTGAATGTTACGTTATTTTGAGCTCATGGGAGCTAACATATTGTTTGATAACTTTGCAAGTCCTGCAGGAGGACATAGTCAGATTGACATGGGCTACTGATAGCCACATTTATTTTGTTGAGTTGTTAAAATCATACCCTTTATTTGAAATAAAAGCTCTTGTACAGTTCAAAGTTCTCGTCTTCGTTCTGGTTCATTTTTAAATGTCATGGTGAAGGTTATTGTGGGAGCATACTTTAGAGATCCTGTTGTCAACCCAATCCCCGAGATAATTTTTAAGAGGTAAGTAAAGGTAAGTATGAACCCCCGTCTATTTTGGTGTGTTCCACAATAATTTTCTTGGTAACTTCTGTGCTCAAACCTCGGTAGTATCTGTCAGTGCCATTTTCATTGGTGTAGCTGAGCCGGTGCGATTGATTGTTGGCAATCCGATTGAGGGGGCGGATATCTGACAGCCTACTATCAGGTTTACGGGGACAGAAGGATTGGCGCAGTCAACGCATGGGGCTGGTTCAACATAACTGGATCACCAGGTTGAACGCCAGTAGGATTGGCAAACCTAAAACGTGGGGGTCAATTAGACTCAAATAAAGAGGTTGATTCTTTGTTAGATGTCTTGGCCAATTGTAGAATTTAAGAGTGTGATTATATAGGAATTAAATGTTGTATTGTATTAGGAAAATTACACTCAGAAAAGATCAGATCTTATACAACATGAGAGAGGTTAAATAGGCTGGAAACTTAGGAAAATCGCCCATGATCTGGAATCTTATTTTATTTGACCGGCTTATGACATTTTAGTCATATTAAAGATAAAATTAAATTATTTGGATTGTAAATGTAAAATTATTTGTGTTAGGATATTTTAAAATGAGCCAGGGAAATTTGAACATGTGCTTGAGTTTGTTTCAACATGAAGTGTCTTCGAAGGTTAATTATAAGGTAGTTATAAGTTAGATTTAAGACAGAAAATTGATCAAATTTATATATATGGTGAAAAGTGTTGCTCAGATGTTGTTATTTTGCTCTTTTGATGTATGTCCCTACAGCAGTCTAATTTTGAATAATATTGTAATGGCAGATGAAAGTTTGAAGATGATGTTAGAGGAGATGTCTGCTAATTTGAAAGCAAGCATGAAGGAGATGGAAGCTAGGAATACTAGTCGAATGGAGGAGAATGCTAGTAATTTGTCTGCTAATTTGAAAGCAAGCATGGATGAAAGTTTGAAGGGTCTTCAGACCAGTTCTGCTAATTTAGAGGATAATATGTCGCGTTTACAGATTAATACCCAAGGAATTGAGAATGCTGTAACTGACATGCGCTCAGACGTGTCCAATGTTAAAATAGATGTGTCTATTATGCATAAAAATGTTGCTGATGTTAAAATTGATATTTCTAAGGTACAGAAAGATCTTACAATGTTGAATCTCGATGTAGCTAATGTCCGAGGTGATATTTCTTGTGCTAGGGCTGAGGTGGTTGTTGTTAAAAATGATGTTGCGACTGTCCAAGACAAGGTTGAGGAAGTCCAAAGAGAAATCCAAAATGTTAGAACTGATGTGTCCAATGTTCAGGTTGATATTAATAACATACATTCGGATGTAAATGAGGTGCAAAGTGACATAAATAAGATTCAAGTAGAAGTCAACACAGTTTTCGTAGATATTACTAAAGTCCAAACTGATGTAAATAAAGTCAGGGAAGAGATAGAAAATTCGAAAACCCTTTGTACGCGTAATATAAGTGCATTAACGACTAGATTAGTTGATGAGTCAGTTAGAACGACAGCGTCTTTAGCAGGTTTAAAGTATGATGTAGAGGTCATGAGAACCCAAGTATTAGACCATAATAAAGTATTGAAAGAAGATATCGAAGTAGACATAGCAGAAATGTTAACGGCAAATGTAGCAGTATGGAAAGACGAGTGGAATAGGTCAAGTGGGGAACATGTAACCCAAATTCAGGAACGTATTGAAAGAAAACTTGCCAGTACTCAAATAGATATTAACAATGAAGTAGTACAGATTAGGAAAGATTTAAGCGTCAGGATGGATTCGCTATCCGAAAGACAATTTGAAGATAGAACACAATTAGATCAGGATGTGCAAGCATTAAAATCTGCATTAGAGGAACAGATTCATAAAGTTGTCTCTGATGTGAATGAAACGACGAGTAAACTGCAGAATTTGAAGCTAGGAGAGGCTAGTTTGATGGAGACCTACAAAGAAGAGTTAATCAAGAAAGTCTTAACGGAAATCACTGACAAGGATACAGAAGGCTTGGCTTGCGAAACCAATAGGAATTATGCCAGAAGATATAACCTAGATCCAGAAGAGAGAGACGTGACTCCTGAAGAACGTATATCCAGATTCAGGGAGGAAGATGACGAGAGGAATATGGAACCTGAGTGGAACTATCGAGATAGTGGGGAAAAACTACCCGGATGCATATCCGAGGAACGTGACGGTCATCAGGAATTTTAAAGACAAACCGCAAAAATTCAGCAACACTGATAGTTTGACACCTATAGAATATATAAGGAACCTCAAAGATTATTTCATCGAAGCTCACATTCCCAGAGAGAGAGAGATGAAGATAGTGGAGAGATTTTTGATTGGAGGACCCCTCGAATGGTTTCGCGCATTTCGATACACATTCAGTAACTTTGACGAGTTTGCAGAGGCATTAATCAAACGATTTTGGTCCATAGAAGCGCAGAATTCGTTAAGAGCGGAGGTGTATTCAAGAAAATACTCAAGTACTCTTCCAACACGGTACGCTGATTTCTTTACGAGTCAATTATCCCGCTTGAGATTTTTGCAACCCCCATTGTCAACGGAGCAATTAATTGATGCGATTTCTCGTATGCTGCCTGTGGAGGTGAGGAGACTAATTATTTCGTCAAACATCAGGGATTTGACCAGCATGGATGAATTACTGAGGAGGTTAGACTACACAAGTCCAATGCCTAACGTGGTACAGAAAGGTCAAAGGCATGACTTCAAAGAAATAAATACGTATATATGGACCAAGTCCAACAAACTGACAAGCCAGATGAAGAGAAAACTAACAATGTAGGTCCCCACAGGAATAATCAGTTTCGAAATAACAGATCGCAAGGTTACCGTCCGTATCAACAGAGAAGAGGCTGGAACTATAATCGAGGAAATTACAACAATGGAAGAGGCAGATATTACAACAATAATGGTTATAACAGAAATTATAATAGGAATAACCAGAACCAAAACAGAAATCAGAATCCTCAAGGTCAGGTTATGACACCCGATCAGTATCAGGAAAGAGAGAGAGAAAGCCAGCAATACCTAAAAGAATTACGGGAAAAAGAAGCCGACAACCAAAAGAAAAGGCAGGATGTTGTAATCGATCCTGGGCCTTCTACGAGCCAGCAGAACTTAGAAAATAGAAATACTGGACAGAAGAGAAAGTAGAGAGGAGAGAATGCATTTAACCACATACAACCCAGAGTAGAAGAGATTTATGATTAAGGAACATAGAGGAAATATCATACTAGAGTAAGCCAGTAATAATTCAATTTCGTGTTCAAGAGAGTTGAGGTACTTGTAACACTGAGTTTAAAAACAATTTGCAACTGTTTTTAAAACGTGGTGAGGGGAGAATGCCCCCGTAATTGAATTATATAGAGACCACGGTGGCTATTTTGGAAATTATAAAGAAAGTTATGGCTGTCATAGTTATGACGTGGGTAGTCATGACGTAAGCACGGATGACGCAGACGTTATGCCAGCAGGCTACTTGAGCTGAGATTCTCAGTGACGTCAGCATTTATTCGAGAAAGATCCGAGATGTACGACGCAGTCGCAGGAAACGTGGAATTATGATGAGGAAGAAATTATGCTATTGGAGGGGAGACTCGAACCAATGAACGATAGTCTGAAGGAAGACGGAGATTGCTGAAACTATGATATTTTTATTACTTTTTGGAATGCAGAATTGTGGAAATCCATTTGCAGTAGAGGCATTGTTCTGGAATTTTGGTGAAATTTATTTTCAGTTTTTGAATTTTGAAAATCCGTCATGTATTGACGAAGTTGGAACTTCTAGCGATGACGCAGTAACACGCTATGGAAGGGATGGACACGCCCCTCATGAAGTTTATAAAAGGCCTTGCGCAGAAGAGAGGAGTCTCAATCGTCTGATAGCTCAATCGTCAGATCTCAAATAGTCATTTCGGTGAAACGTCGAGTGAGATTATTAGTAAGAGTCGTCTTTATAACGCGTGGTGAAGCCACTGCAGTGAACGAGATTCGAGCTGACAAGCAGTGCAAGTTGACTGTGAGTAAATCTAGGTGAAGTTAAAACGCACATTATAACGCGTCTACAAGATTAGCTATGAACAGTTAACGGTCGCCTATAAGCTAATTCTATTGTGCATTGCTACAGTAAGGAGTGTAGAAAAGTTGAACAATTTCGAGGAATTATTTTGGAAGATATTGACAATTTTAGACGACTGACAAAAGTGATTTTCTCGCCACATGAGAAGCACTTTGTATCGCCAGATTCTACGCCACGGCTGACACGGCTAGTGAAATAGGGAGACTTCAGATTGCTTTTGTGACACAATGCTACAGTATTATGGAGCAGTTTAATATGGCAGTTTGTTCTTCTATTACCATAACCGAAGAGAAGATGGATGGCTAAAGGACTTTAATGCAATTGGGACATATTTCAACGGAGTAAGATAGCAGCATGGAACTTCGCTAATTGCCATTCCACACAAGCGAACATGTGGTGAATAACCATCTACACCCATGTTTCGTGGTTCAACGCTGAATACTATCAAACAGCAATGGAAATGATTTCAAACTTACTGAACATGAATATTCCTTCGGAAATTACTACAAAAACTTCATGGCGATTTTCTACTGGAACTTCAGGGATTTTTCAAGAGAGGTCAGGGTTATCCCGACTCACAAAGAAGATTATTGCCGGAAGGATGTCGTTCGTCTTCACGGAGCAGTGCAATTTCCGGAGGAGGAAGCAGTTCGATTCTCCGAGGGTGCTGTTTCTTGTTGCGAGGATGGAGCTCATCTTCAAATTGGTAAAATGGATCCATCAGCAGTCTTCTTTGGGGAATTTTCCTCTGGAACGTCAATCGGCAGATAAGGTAGTCGTGAACGTTTATTGTATTTGAGTTTCTTAGCAATATTTGAGCAACCATTTTCCCATATTTTTTGTCCTCATGTATTTTGCCCTATATTCTTGTTTGAGATTCCTATTCTCAGTACACCTTGATGAGTTATGCCTTTTTCGACGATTTATTAAGACATTGTTATGTCATGGGCATAGTTAAACGATTTTGGATCAGTTGAGACTGATATTTAGATTTTTCAGTAATTTGCTTATTTTTTTTGTAGTCTCGATTTGACTGTAAGTTAATGATCTTTATGGCAGATTTAAATTCAGACAGCGTGTCACTTTATTAAAGTAATTCTACCCCAGTTTAATTACTTTGACCAATTTTCTGTCATCATCAAGATGGAAGAACATTTAAATGATTTTAGAGCGTTAAAATCCATTACGTTGTCGACGATCTTGGAAATACTAGTCGTTATTTGAATTGATTGCAACACAGACATTTATCGTCAGTTATGAACGACCATTGCATCATAGACAATTTTGTGAAAGATGAATTTAGATTATGAATTATTGAATGCATTAAAGTCGTGAACTTTTGTTAGGAGTCTTTTCTCAATTAGAGATTTATATAATGATGTTTGCATTCCCCAGTATAATTGGATTCTATTCGACTATTTTGCAGTTTAGTCGCACTTTATTTGTTGATAGTATTTTTATACTCCAATTCTTTGAAGATGTTAATCTTAAATTTTGATAGACCAGACAGGCGTATATAAGCGTATTCACTATTAAATTTGTTTGTGATTGGCAAATTTTTACTTCATTTCGATTCATGAATGAAATCCACGAAGGTTAAATGACAACAGTTTTGAAACAATTAATGATTATAAGAATTTTTGATGTGGAACTATGAATGTATAATCGCTAGCGCAGCGGACGTGTTGAAAGTCGCTGATGTATAATGCCCTGGAATAAATGGAGGAGGTTCCCACAGTAATTAATGATGTTAAAGAATTTGTTAATGGAGGTTTTTGTAAATTCTGTGGAAGATTTTGATGCCATATATATTAATATATGATGAATTTTGGGCCTATTTTAATGCAGTTTGTGCATTATTTTGTAAGCGAATTATTTTCCGCTGGAGTGTATTGTCATAGTCCGTTGAAAATTAATCAAGTGAATTTACTGTTATAATTAACAAGAGTTTTGAAAGAATTTGAGATAAGATTTTGAATGAAGATTACCGTCACAAATAATTATAATTATTACAACCTTTATTAAACCAGATTGTGACATTAACATGTATAACTAACCTTCATTGGTCGATTATATTGACACGATTATGAAATTACCAACCGGATGAACATGTGGTTAAATGTATTTCTTAAATTAATAATTTGAATAATTTAAATGTTAATATTGTAAATAATGATGTAAATATCTTTGACAATAATGTGGAACGAAAGTAATGTTAAAGGCGTGTTTAAAATTTTTGTAATTATCTTCGACAATATTATAAACAATTTCTAATTGTTATAAATAATTTATGTGATTTTGTTATAAACATTTAAGAGTGTGTTTTATACTCTAAACTATGCTTATTAAACATTTGGATGATAACTTAACAAGCTTAGGGATTGTCAGAATAATCCAGTGGTATGTGAGTAAAGCATTTGAAAGATTTGCGTCAATATATATGAGTTGTCTTGCGGACATTTAAAGCTGTTGAGAAGGAGCTGAATTCTTACGCAGTGTGGCGTGACAAGTGAGCCCCATTTGACAGGTGTGCGTCAGGTTGAAGGGTAGACGGCAGCTGGTCAGACAACTGGTTATCAGCGGGCGAGGTCGTCCACATTCTGGCCTTGTGCCTATAAATACAAGTGTCATGTTTATTAAAAGAAACAAAATGCTCTATATATGTGTCTCGTCCTGACTTCCTTATCCAATCCAAATGTGTTTTGAATGTTACGTTATTTTGAGCTCATGGGAGCTAACATATTGTTTGATAACTTTGCAAGTCCTGCAGGAGGACATAGTCAGATTGACATGGGCTACTGATAGCCACATTTATTTTGTTGAGTTGTTAAAATCATACCCTTTATTTGAAATAAAAGCTCTTGTACAGTTCAAAGTTCTCGTCTTCGTTCTGGTTCATTTTTAAATGTCATGGTGAGGGATATTGTGGGAGCATACTTTAGAGATCCTGTTGTCAACCCAATCCCCGAGATAATTTTTAAGAGGTAAGTAAAGGTAAGTATGAACCCCCGTCTATTTTGGTGTGTTCCACAATAATTTTCTTGGTAACTTCTGTGCTCAAACCTCGGTAGTATCTGTCAGTGCCATTTTCATTGGTGTAGCTGAGCCGGTGCGATTGATTGTTGGCAATCCGATTGAGGGGGCGGATATCTGACAGCCTACTATCAGGTTTACGGGGACAGTACCTTCTCCATGGCCACTGCCACCTCCTTCCCTCTTCCTTGCCTATCCATCCTGACCTTCCATTACCTTCCCTCATGAGGCCCCTGTTCGCTTTGCAGGTGAGGCCGCCTGGGCGAGGTGCCAATCACACCTCACCAGTTGTGTCCCCTCCGATTAGATGGTCCCAGGTCTAGGACACTGCCCGTAGAGGCGGTAGTGGTGAGTTCCCTCGCTGAGTCCGTGAGTTCCACCAACCTGGAGGGTAAACGACTAAGAAAAGAAAAGAATTAGGCAACCGATAGTGCCCCCTCAGGACTCGCGCTTAATTTTTAAGTCTGGAAAAATTAGAATTACTCCTGGAAAATTCCTGGAAAACTCCTGGAAAATCGTTGACTGATTTGAGTGGCCACCATGGATATAGTTTGCTTGACTCTGAGGATAGCGGGTAAGCTGCGGATAATGTTAGGAGAAAATTTGCGGATATTTTTTATAATACAATGCGAACTTGTTTAATATCATTACTAGGACCCGGATCTTTATGAATTATGTCATATCATATTTTTCCGTCATGTTATTTTTCGTGACAAATGTAAGATAATAATTTAAGATATTCGCAATCAAGTTATGTAATTAGGCAAAAAGGCGGGTTGACACGGAGTCGTGAAGCGGGCAAGAGCACTACTGGTCGATCAGCCGGTCGTGGACACGACGTCGTGTGAATCAGTAGTAGTGGGAGTGGGGGTCGTGCTCACCCTCGAAAAGGTGGGGCGTGAAATCTCCTACTATTTGGAGTGTGCACGACCGCTTCAGTCGTATTCCTTCGCAGCTTCACGTTCTGCCATGATTGAACAACGCGCGAGAAACTTACGACCAGCGAGAACACTTGGTCCGTGTGAACTGAACAAGGTCGTGGGTTCTTAAGTTGAATAAGCAAGTCGTGACGCATGCTGAAAACTAGTAGTGCTCTCGCCCGCTTCACGACTCTATGTGAACACGCCTTAATTAAAACTCCGAACAGGAAAGCGTTGCAATTCAGGCTGTATATCATTCTTTTTAAAACATAGCACCTGACATACAAAACCTAAGCGAACGACTTTTTCCTCAAATGTCTAAATATATAGCTTTAGTAATTTATGCTTTATCTAGTTAAAAATATTATTCTAATGCCAGTAGATTCAGATAACAAACGTGCGAATGCGGAAAAAGGGCGTGCGGATGCGGATAACAGTTGTGTGGATATGGGGCGGATGCGGATAACAGTTGTGTGGATATGGGGCGGATGCGGATAACAGTCGTGTGGATGTGGGGTGGATGCGGATAACAGTTGTGTGGATGTGGGGCGGATGCGGATAACAGTCGTGTGGATGTGGGGTGGATGCGGATAACAGTTGTGTGGATGTGGGGCGGATGCGGATAACAGTCGTGTGGATGTGGGGTGGATGCGGATAACAGTTGTGTGGATGCGGGGCGGATGCGGATAACAGTTGTGCGGATGCGGGGCGGATGCGGATAACAGTCGTGTGGATGTGGGGTGGATGCGGATAACAGTTGTGTGGATGTGAGTCGGATGCGGATAACAGTTGTGTGGATGTGGGGTGGATGCGGATAACATTTGTGTGGATGTGAGGCGGATGCGGATAACAGTCGTGTGGATGTGGGGTGGATGCGGATAACATTTGTGTAGATGTGGGGTGGATGCGGATAACAGTTGTGCGGATGTGAGGCGGATGCGGATAACAGTTGTGTGGATGTGAGGCGGATGCGGATAACAGTTGTGCGGATGTGAGGCGGATGCGGATAACAGTTGTGTGGATGTGAGGCGGATGCGGATAACAGTCGTGTGGATGTAGGGTGGATGCGGATAACAGTCGTGTGGATGTGGGGTGGATGCGGATAACAGTTGTGTGGATGTGAGGTGGATGCCGATAACAGTTGTGTGGATGTGAGGCGGATGCGGATAACAGTCGTGTGGATGTGGGGTGGATGCGGATAACAGTTGTGCGGATGCGGGGTGGATGCGGATAACAGTCGTGTGGATGCGGGGTGGATGCGGATAACAGTCGTGTGGATGCAGGGTGGATGACAGTCGTTCGGATTGGGGCGGATGCGGATAACAGTCCTGCGGATGTGAGGCGGATGCGGACAACAGTCGGGGGGGGGGCGGATGCGGATAACAGTTGTGCGGATGTGGGGCGGATGCGGATAACAGTTGTGCGGATGTGGGGCAGATACGGATAACGTTTTGTTTATCCGCGCAGGGATCTAGTGGTAAACAACCATCTCGAAATTGGCGTCGGAACCACTTAAGGGATGGCTAAGGTTGGATTCGAACCCACCTGTTGTCAGCTTTGCGTCATAATGCTGAGTGTACAGCATTATAGCCTTTCAAGATACGAGTGCCACTTAACTAGGCTGCACCAGCGCTTGTGGATGAAAGCATCTGAAGCAGGGGCGGCGTCCAGTCTTCGCACGCTCGGAGAGCTTGCTGACAAGGGGAGGATACGATTCATGGGTCACCGATTCGAACCATCTTTTGTACACATGTAGGACATGACAAGGCGTATACCAGGTGCAGGTAATAAGGTGCGCTTCTCAGCCATTTCCGAGAAATTAATTAATTGCAATTACGGTGCGGCGTCTATGTGCGTTATACGCTAGCAAGAAACCAATGAGCGCGTGGTGCATCGGTAAGAAGCATGTTTCGTAAGTGCGGGATCACTGGATCGAATCCAACCGGTGAGCATTTGCAGTGTGTGGTGTTTCATTTTTAGCCTATTTTCATTTATGAAAAAAAAAAAGGCTTATGAGATCACCTTTTGTCCGTGTGTCTGTGTGTGTGTGCGTGTGTGTGTGATGGTGTGTGTCCCCCCTAATAACTTCTAAATGGCTGGAGCGATTTCAATGAAACTCGATAAGTTCATAGCACTATTCCGAGCGACCCCGACAGTGCCCTTCAAATTTTGTTACGTCTCACCAATCCAACATGGCGGCTGTGCGAAATATTTCACCAGCATTCAATATCTCCGAAACTATTACCGATATCACCCTGGAATATTTTACGATGATAAAGGAAACTACTAGAAGTTCTCCTATGTGCTTTTGAAAAACTGGTAACTACAAAACCAACATGGCGGCCAAGCGAATTTGCGACTTTTAAATAGACTTTTCTCGCGATTTAAACAACCAAACGCAATAAAACATGGTACAGTACTGCTCGGTTCCAAGCTCTGTGGACTTGCGGGATGAAGAGCAGAGGCAGGGTAGGAGCAGGCGAGAATTGAAAAGCCTGTTGACAGCCCGCCGTGTTACCTGTCATTCTCGTCTATTCCAATACTGCTAAATGGGTCTTTTCTGAAACCAGTGTGGCGTTGGGAATGATTGACTGGGTCGCCGATTAATGTATTTGCTTCTGTTACTACGCAAGGACCGAAAAACCGCATCACTCGTCATCACAACACATAGTCTGCGATGCACATTCCTCTCAGGTCCACGCAGATTAGACTCGAGCAGTATATGTTTATACACAGTGTAATGCAACAACATATAATTTCGTTCAATTGTTTGCATAACATCAAGATGCCGGACGTGCGAAATATTTCAACGGCATTCTATATCTCTGAAACTAATAGCGGTATCACCCTGAAATTGTGTACGGAGATAAAGGGCACTACTGGAAGTTCATCTATAAGACATTCAGAAACCGGTTAACTACAAAACGAAAATGGCGGTCAAGTGAAATTTTAAAGTTTAAATAGACCTTTTTCGGGATTTAATGATCCAAACGCAATGCAACTTGGTACAGGAAATGTTTATACAGATTGTAATGCACTGGTGTCTAATTTAGTTCAATTGTTTACATAACCTCAAGATGGTGGCTGTGCGAATTTTAAAATTAAGTTTTTATTTCTTGTGTCGTAATCATGCGATCGATGTGAAAGTTTGAATAATGAACCGACGCAAAAAATTTCCTTTAATGGTACATGACTCTATGGCCTATACATATAACAATCCATCTGAAAATTTTAGTCGGTTCTCAATATCTACGAATCTACTACAGCAATCAAACTGAAATTTTGTAGGTTGATAGAGGAAATTAACATAAGTTGAATATATGAAAATATGCTGTATAGTTCTTCACGGAACTACTTGTTTCTTTTTTTGTAACCAATACCCATAATGTGTACTTACAATGCTCATAGCCTTTGCTGAAAACATCCTCCCTCTCTTGTAACACACACCTGACATCTTCTGATGAAAGAATGTCTTGTCAACTCTTCTATTATTTGCGGAGCCTGTTTTCTTGAATCGTTTAGCGAGCCTCCTAATTAGACTGGCATTAGGCACAGGTCTTCCTGGAAACTTGATTCGAAATTTTCGTCTCGTTTCAGAAACAGAATTTCTGCTTTTCATATACGAATTATGGATATACACACGTTCGCGCAATGTGAATTGGTGTCTAGGCATGACCAACAATCACAGTAATCACAGTACTCACTAAACATGCAACACTAACGTCTAAGCTGTGCAAATACACGCCCATATGAATGACAAAACACGTGTGAACTAACGATATGAGTCAGCGGAGCCGCCAACCGCCGGCTGGACCGGATGCGCGCGGCCGCGATCTGCGCTAGTCACAGCCGGCTTAGCTTGCCGTGTTTACTGGCGCGCACACACATAATAACCCTCTACTTCAGTCTTGCTGACAAGGGGAGGATATGATGTATGGGTCACCGATTCGAACCATCCTTAGTACAGTGTAGGGCATGACCAGGCGTATACCAGGTGTATGTAGTAACGTGCGCTTCTCTGGCGTTTTCGAGTAATTAATTAATTGCAATACATTACGGCGTCTATGTGCGTTGTACGCTAGAAAAATTCAACGAGCGCATGGTGCAGCGGTAAGAACCCTGCTTGGTAAGCGCGGGATCGCGGGAACGCTGGATTGAATCCCACTGGTGAGCCTTTGCAGTGGGTTGTATTTCTCTATATTTTTTATTTTTATTTTTTGTAACCATAGGCAATTTCCAACCAAAACCCATAGCATGAGTCACTGCTTGCGGGATACTCGTGCAATGAACGGAGCAGACTGGGCCTTCAATATATAAATGTATACATATAATAGAATACACCTGACCGTTTATAATACCAATATATTTGTAATGCCGATACTGTACATTATGTAATGTCACAAACGTTGACACCCATACGATGTATTCAGAATCTCTTTTCCTGCTCACATAACACGTTATCACAATTGACTGCAAACTAAACAACATTCTCGATACCTACAGTTGTACGAATTGCCAATGCTTACAAACAAAAAATAAAAAAAACGCATCACACTGCTAAAGCTCACCGGAGGGATTCGATTCTGCGATCAAGCGCTTACGAAGCAGGTCTCTTACCGCTGCACCACGCGCTCGTTGGCTTCTTGCTAGCGTACAACGCACCTAGACACCACACTGTAATGGAAATGAATTTATTTCTCGGAATCGGCTGAGAAGCGCACCTTATTACTTGCACCTTGTCATGCCCTACACGTGAATTAAAGATGTTTCTAATCGGTGACCCTTGCATCGTATCCTCTCTTTGTAAGCAGCAACACACGCTGGCAGGATTGGTTCCGGCATCTCTTGGCTGGGCTGTCACAACTCTTCACCGTGTCTGACAAAGTCAACTTGGGATCGCCAGGGCACCAAATGTAAATGAAAACAAACAAACAAACAAACAAACTGTATGTCCAATGCGTTGCTTGTCCGAAACATTTACATTGTGTTTCGTGCGTTTCCCCACGTATCAGAACTTGAAGATTACGTGCGTAACATAAAAAAGTCAGAAATTCTGATAAGATATGGAACTCATGCCCAAGATCGCGGGTTCAAACCCGGCTGAAGTCGTCAGATTTTTGCGAGCGTTAGGATCCTTCAGTATGCCTTCCTTCGGAGGGGAAGTAAAACCGGTGGGCCCATGTCATACATTTATAAAATGTAAAAGAACTACAATTGGTCGTGTGTAGCCAAACATGGTAGGAACGCTGTATCAAGTTCCCACGTTCGCCACTGGGTGTCAGTGACAGTGGTGACTGGTACCCTAAGTTGGAACTACTTGAAATTGAACTTGATGGGGGAGATATGGGCGTTCAATTGAAATACCTTGCTATGGCCATTGGCTGCAATTCAAATATAATAATTACAATTACAACACTACTACAGAAACCACAATAACACAAGTTATTAAACAGATCATACGCACACCCAATGTATACAGGACTAAAATAACAACGCTGCCCAAACCCTTAAAAGAAACAATAACAAAGTAGTAGTATTGGCAATGTATGCCTCATTATTATGTGCTCCCCCAGGGTCTCTCAACTTGTGGGGCGAGGGCTGCGACCACGGGACATCAGCTGAGTCCAGCATTGCGTCCAATTACTTATGCCATGCTCCTCTCTGTCATCTTGTTCTCTTCCGACCCCGGCGGTATTTGGGTAACCGAGGCATAGGGAGTCTTTCACTGTTCTGCAATAATTGGCCCTTGTCTCATCTTTCCTGATACCCTCATTCTTCGAGGGGTCAAACCTCTTGTATTAGGTGTATTTCATTAGAAAGCTAACTATTGCAATGGGTACCATGTTTCGACTTCCGGAAAATTTCGACATATCTTCGCGTTTCACATCCCCCTGACCCCAAAACCACCGTCAGTTCAAAATTTTATATATAATTTATGTAGCCTATGTATATATATATATATATATATCTTTATATATATAATTCTTCGACACGTGTGTATGTGACTAAACTCCTCCTAAATGGCTGGGCCGATTTCGATGAAATTTTGTATGTACACACATCAAAAAAAGTTTTGCATCACCTCGGTTCCAAGAGTTCCGGAACCTTTAAATACAAAGGGAATAGAGATCAACACAAACAACATTTCAGCTCGTTTTATTGCTCATGAGACCCACACATTGCATGTTGTACCATCATACAGCTAGACTTTCAGCATTTGTGGTCCAGATTGCAGTACACACCACTACCTCTAATACCCAGTAGCACGTCCTCTTGCATTGATGCATGCCTGTATTCGTCGTGGCATACTATCCACAAGTTCATCAAGACACTGTTGGTCCAAATTGTCCCACTCCTCAACGACAATTCGGCGTAAATCTCTCAGAGTGGTTGGTGGGTCAAGACGTCCATAAACAGCCCTTTTCAACATATCCCAGGCATGTTCGATAGGGTTCATGTCTGGCGAACATGCTGGCCACTGTAGTCGAGCGATGTCGTTATCTTGAAGGAACGCATTCATAAGATGTGCACGATGAGGTCGAGAATTGTCGTCCATGAAGACAAATGCCTCTCCAATATTCTGCCGATATGGTTGCACTATGGGTCGGAGGATGTCATTCAGGTATCGTAAAGCCGTTTCGGAGCCTTCCATGACCACCAGTGGCGTACGTCGGCCCCACATAATGCCACCCCAAAACATCAGGGAACCACCACCTTGCTGCACTCGCTGGACAGTGTGTCTAAGACGTTCAGCCTGACCAGGGTGCCTCCAAACACGTCTCCGACGATTGTCTGGTTGAAGGCATATGCGACACTCATCGGTGAAGAGAACGTGATGCCAATTCCGTGGGGTCCATTCAGCATGTTGTTGGGCCCATCTGTACCGCGCTGCATGGTGTCGGGGTTGCAAAGCTGGACCTCGCCATGGACGTCGGGAGTGAAGTTGCGCATCATGCAGCCTATTGCGCACAGTTTGAGTTGAAACACGACGTCCTGTGGCTGAACGAAACGCATTATTCAACATGGTGGCATTGCTGTCAGGGTTCCTCCGAGCGGCAATCCGTAAGTAGCGGTCATCCACTACAGTAGTAGCCCTTGGGCGGCCTGAGCGAGGCTTGTCATCGACAGTTCCAGTATCTCTGTACCTCCTCCATGTCCGAACAACATCGCTTTGGTTCACTCTGAGACGCCTGGAAACTTCCCTTGTTGAGAGCCCTTCTTGACACAAAGTAACAATGCGGACGCGATCGAACTGCGGTATTGACCTTCTAGGCATGGTAGAACTACAGACAACATGAGCAGCGTACCTTCGTCCTGGTGGAATGACTGGAACTGATCGGCTGTCGTACCCCCTCCGTCTAATAGGCCCTGCTCATGCATGGTTGTTTACATCTTTGAGCAGTTTTAGTGACATCTATGAACAGTCAAAGGGACTGTATCTTGGATACAATATACACAGTCAACGTCTATATGCCGGAGATCTGGGAACCGAGGTGATGCAAAACTTTTTTTGATGTGTGTATGTTAGGGTGGGTCCATGTATGGTTTAGATTCACAATTTGACCAGGTAGGTGGAATTTTAGAATTTTAGAACCACAATTAACACACAATTTTAGAACCACAATATACAGTCATAAACAGTCGTCATGGAAACCACTAGCCTTGGCCTTGGTGAAAGCTGATGTCTTTGGACGGTTTGTCTCTGCACGTTAGAGCCACCTGGTCGCAACCTGTGCAACTACCGCCATAATATACACTCCGCCCGTGGCGGAAATTTGTGTTTTATACCAAAGGTGGCAGTGATGTCGAATTCTACTGTTTGTCTCTGCACGTTGGAGCGTTTCAAAGTCACGTATGCGTTCATATACCGTTCATCCCATTGCGATGAAACTTGGGTGAGATGTTGAGTGTACTCCAGGGAAGGTGTTTGGCTTAGTAAATTATTTTACAATAGATAGCGCACGACTAGATTCAACAAACGAGCGACGACGCACGAAGCGTTTCAAGAAGGTCCCGTATGCGTTCAAATACCATTCGTCCGATAGCGATGGAACTTGGGTGAGATGTTGTGTACACTCCAGGGGGAGGCTTCTGGATTAGTAAATCCATTTTACCATAGGTAGCGCACGAGTAGATTCAACAAATGAGCACGACGCGCGAAGTGTTTCAACAAAATCCCGTATAAGTTTATATACCATTCATCGATTGAGATGAAACTTTAATGAGTTTTTGTGTACACTTACCTGAAGGTTTCTAACTTAGTAAATCCATTTCACAGGAGGTTGCGCACGAGTAGATTCAACAAATGAGCGACGACGTGTGAAGCGTTTCAACAAGGTCCCGTATGCGTTCAAATACCATTCGTCCGATCACGATGAAACTTGGGTGAGATGTTGTGTACACTCTAGGGGGAGGCTTCTGCATTAGTAAATACATTTTACCATAGGTAGCGCACGAGTAGATTCAACAAATAAGCGACGACGCGCGAACGTTTAAACTAAGTCCCGTATGCGTTCATATACCATTCATCCGATTGCAATGAAACTATGGTGAGATATTGTGTACACTTACGTGAGGGTTTCTAACTTAGTAAATCCATTTCACAGGAGGTTGCGCACGAGTACATTCAACAAATGGGCGACGACGTGTGAAGCGTTTCAATAAGGTACCGTATGCGTTCAAATACCATTCGTCCGATTACGATGAAACTTGGGTAAGATATTGAGTACACCCTACGGAAGGTTTCTGGCTTAATAAATCAATTTTACAATAGGTAGCCCACGAGTAGATTCAACAAATGAGTGAAGGCACGCGAATCATTTCAACAAAGTACCGTATGCGTCCATATACCATTTATCCGATTGCGATGAAACTTTGGTGAATTGTTGTGTACACTTCAGTAAAGGTTTCAGGAGTAAATTCATTTTACAATAGGTAGCGCACGAGTAGATTCAACAAATGAGTGATGGCATGCGAATCGTTTAAAGAAAATCCCGTATGCGTTCATATGTCATTCATCCGATTCCGATGAAACGTTGATGAGTTGTTGTGTACACGCCAGGGAAGGTGTTCAACTTGGTAAATCCATTTTACAATATTGGTAGCGCACGAGTAGATGTAACAAATGAGTGACGACGCACGAAGCATTCCAACAAAGTCCCGTATGCGTTCTTCGATTGCGATGAAACTTTGATGAGTTGTTGTGTACACTTACGTGAAGCTTTCTATGTTAGTAAATCCATTTCACAGTTGGTAGAGCACGAGTAGATTCAACAAATGAGTGACCGCGCACGAATCATTTGAACAAAATCCCGTATGCGTTATATGCCATTTATCCGATTGCGATGAAACTTTGGAGAATTGTTGTGCACGCTCTCACGAATGTTTCTAGATTAGTTAATTCATTTCACGATAGTTTAGAGGCAGTTAACAGAAATTGAAAAAAATATTGTGCATCCAAAAGCACTTCAAGAAACACAGTCACAACACTTTCTTTGATTGGCAGGACAACGTCTGCCGGGTCAGCTAGTATATATATATATGTATATCAGTTTCTTGTGGACACGATAACTGCACCAATCACTATGAATTTTTACCGAATATGTATACCTATAAAATCTCGGTCGAGTTCGTTACTGGGCTAAATCGGTCGAAGGGTGTGAAAATGGGGGGCTTTTATTTTCGAAAAAGTGAAATATTGCTATAACTCTCTTGATATGTGAAATATCGAATCCGTTCAAAGTTCATACTATGTGTCGGATAAAGCCCAAAAATTTATGTTTGAAGAGTTTTATTTTATAGCACCAACCATTGACCAAAGGGGTGGGAAAATTGGGCTTTTCGGGAAACATTAATCATATCTCTCTTAATAGGCACAATATCAAAACCGTAAAAAATGGACAATATTCCCCTAATAATCACCTGAAACTTTTGTCTGAAAGAATTTTTGATATGACCCACCATTACGCCAAGGGATGAGAAAAATTATTTCGGAATTATAAGAAAATGCCAAGAGCTATCAGAGGTTGCCATGGCAACACAACTAAATTTATGAGGGATGAGTCATCAGACGTTGCCATGACAACGCACTTGCACGAGATCAGATTCAGATTTCCATCTGACTAAGTGTGAAGCGGCTTCGGTGATGTAACTGGTAGCATGCTGAACTTCTATGCCCAAGGTCGCGGGTTCAAAGTCGGCCGAAGTCGTCGGATTTTCTAAGAGCGCTAAAAATCCCTCAGTATGCTTTCCTTTGGAGGGGAAGTTCCAACGTACGTTGCGAGTTGCTGGTTGCGGTGGCATCTAGTAGCCAAGTTCACAGTTAGGTGTCGTTGACGGTAGTATCTGGTAGCAACGTTAGGAACTACTGCTTGAAATCGACCGTCTGCAGTCCTTACCTCAATTACAGACTCATACAGCCATCACAATTCATACCGTTTATCAGACAGATTCTACACTCACCCAAAGTACACGGGGTTACATGACCGCGTTGTCGCAGCCCCTAAACTGAGGAACCAACCAAAATCTCAGCGGGAGTTATAATTTTGCGTGAGGAAGTAATAGACCGTTACGTAGTTACACATCAGTGTCGAAACCTTGCATAAGGACAGTGTGACCACAAGTATAACAAGTAGTTCCGTGAAGAACTATACAGCCTATTTTCATATATTCTGCTAATGTTAATTGCCTCTATCAACATACAAAATTTCAGTTTAATTGCTGTAACAGATTCGTAGATATTGAGAACCGTCTAAATATTTCAGATGGTCGCCTGGTTGGATTTTTATTTTTGTACTATTACATTAAGATTATTGTGTACGTGTGGTATTCAAACTTCAATCGCATGATTAGAACACGAGAAGTAAAAACGAGATTTTAAAATTACGCACAGCAGCCATCATGTGATTATGCAAACAATTGAAATAAATTAGATGCCAGTGGATCAACATTTGTATAAGCATTTAACGTTAACGTTTCACGGCACTCGGATAGTTAATTCGCGAGAAACCTCCATTTAAATATTAATTTATACTTCGCGTCACCGCCATGTTGGATTTGTGCTCACCAGGTAACTGAAAGTTCTTTAGGTGAACATATGTTAATAGTCTCTATGAACATTAAAAAAATCGGTTTGGTTGCTGTAAAAGATTCATAGACATTGAGAACTGTCTAAATATTTCGGAAGCTCGCCATTTAGGATTGTTATATGTATAGGCCATAGAGTTATGTACCATTCAAGGACAATTATTGCCTAGGTTCATTATTCAAACTTTCACCTCGAACGCATGATTACGACACAAGAAATAAAAACTTAATTTTAAAATTTCGCACAGCCGCCATCTTGAGGTTATGTAAACAATTGGATTAAATTAGATGGCAGTGCATTACAATCTGCAAAATCATTTACTGTACCTCAGTTCACTGCGCTCAGAGAGTTAAATCACGAGATAAGTCTATTAAAACTTTTCAAATTCGCTTGGTCGCCATGTTCGTTTTGTACTTTACAGGTTTATGAAATATACATAGGTAAACTTGTATCAGTGCCCTTTACCACCGTACAAAATTGCAGGGTGATATCTGTAATAGTTTCGGAGATATAGAATGTCAGTGAAATATTTCGCACAGCCGCCATTTTGAGGTTATGTAAACAATTGAACTAAATTAGACTCCGTTGCATTACAATGTGTATAAACATTCGCTGTACCAAGTTTCATTATGTTTGGATAGTTAAATCGCGAGAAAAGTCTATTTAAAAGTCTCAACTTCGCTTGACCACCATGTTGGTTTTGTAGTCACCAGGTTTTTGAAAGTCTCATGGGTGAACGTCTAGTAGTGCCCTTTATCACCGTACACAATTTCAGGGTGATATCGGTAATAGTTTCGGAGATATTGAATGCTAGTGAAATATTTCGCACAGCCGCCTTGTTGGATTGGTGAGACGTAACAAAATTTGAAGGGCACGGTCGAGGTCGCCGGGAATAGTGCTATGAAATTACCGAGTTTCATTGATATCGCTCCAGCCGTTTAGATTTTATTAGGGGGACACACACATACACCTCACACTCACACACACACACACACACACGCACACACACACGGACAAAAGGTGATCTCATAAGCCTATTTTTTTTTTCAAAATTGAAAATAGGCTAAAAATGGACCTCAAATGACAAGAAGGTTACCGTCCCCATAAGACAATAAAATGTTTAAAATATGCATAAAATGACGAAAAACAAAGTTAATTAAGCTCCAATTATAAAATACTTTCTCGCAATAAATGATGTCTGATCCTTCTACGAAAACCTGCATATTCTGCCTATTTTCGCCTATCCCCAATTTTGTCCGGTGAAATCTACCTCCGCCTTCCGGCATGCCGAGAGGAGTTTTTTTCTTTCATAATATCTCCTGCTCATAGCTCATGGCCCTGAAGGAGGCAGGTTGTGTGTAGCCCAGCCTCCCAATGTGCTCCCTGGATAGTGCTACATACACAAGGGCTCACAGCTAGTAGGTTCGGCGACTCCGAAGGATACCTGAGCTTGATCCGGTTTTCCTACTTTCTTCCATTGACTTTGGGGTGGACCCTCTCCTCTTTCTCTTTCCAATATGCCTTTCCTGGCCCTACTTCTTTCCAACTCCAACAATTCTCATTCTTCAATGATTGAGGGCATTCCTATTCCCTGACTTTTATTTCCATCATTCTTTATTTGTTTTCCATTTGATATTCTATTTTGTAAGTCTTAAGTTAGTTTTTGCTGTAGTTTCCATCTAATATTCATTACTATCATCCACACTATTTAGCGGCCGATAACCTAAACGGTAGACCGCTTAAATGAACCATCATAATCATCATTGTCGCCACCATTGAAATCTATACAGGAAATCGTTTCTTTATGACCATATCTCAGAATAATGTAAGTCATAAATTTAATAGAGATCCTTATCGTAATGGTTGTGGCCATCACTAGCCATACAGAAAGATATATTGGGACCGCTCGTCTTAAAAGTAGAAAAAAGTTCTCCACTAAGGGAAAGGAGATTAATTTCAGACAAAGATCTTTTCCGTTAACAGTTCTGGGAATAGAATGAAATAGAGAAAGCATGAGAGGTCATTTATTCTAGGTTCTTGTCCTGTCTCAGAAAATGGGTATTTTCTAGGCAGTACTGGTCTTAATTCTCTTAACTCCAATATTGCCAATATTTAAGTTCAGTGCACTCTATCGAATAATATGATGAACGCTATAAAGGGTGTTTGGAAATTCTGCTTACAAATTTCTAGGACTTGTAAAGGGGTGTGAGTAATATTTTGAACAGGAAACCATGTACGGAAACGTACCGCTTCCGTTTTGCATCCGACTAACACATCCATAGAGGGAGCGCAAAATGCTAACCAGATAGTTAAATTTTGTATCTATAGTATTCTTCCCACGTCAGAACACTAACTTAGTCTGAATGGGTGAGATTTTATGCTCCAATAAAACTTCAAAAGGTGGCACGCAATGCCCAACACAGGTAGACGTTACATTCGTTCGTATAAATCAGTCTCCTTGTGTGAGACACATCAATGTTTCCGATGTTCTGACAAATTTGCCAAACATCACTTTCCAAATTCCCCCTTTTAGGTCGACGATGACCAATGAAACGGATGTTGAACGGTAACGGTACGTTTTCGGACATAGGTTCCTGTTTAACTTTCACTTTAAAAAGTAGAACATCCGAAATTCCTACAAACGTGGGAGATAAGAGGAAATAGTGATGAAAGTCAGCACAAAGCAAGAACTAAATTTTGAAAAATGGATAAAAATTGTTACGATTTGAAATTTGAAAATTTGTAACATTGCTTCTAATCCTTGGAAATGTGGGCAATATAATTTTATTGTTGTGCAAGATTTATGGCAGGCACAGTTATAACATTAAAATCGTTATTCTTTTGGTTTCTCAAGTTGTTTGACAAGAATTTAATGAATCGTATTTCGAAACGCGATTACGAAGGAAAAGTACAAGGGGTCAGTATAGCTTAACACCCTGAAATATTCAGATTTTCAAATTATTTTTAGCCTATTTTCATTTTATGAAAAAATAGGCTTATGAGATCACCTTTTGTCCGTGTGTGTCTGCCTGTGAGTGTGTGTGATGGTGTGTGTGTCCCCCCTAATAATATCTAAACGGCTGGTGCGATTACAATGAAACTCGGTATGATCATAGCACCATTCTGGCCGACCCCGACTGTGCCCTTCAATTTTATTGTCTCTCACCAATCCAAAATGGTGGCTGTGGGAAATATTTCACCAGCATTCAGTATCACCGAAACTATTCCCGATATCACCCTGGATTTTTTTTTACGGTGATAAAGAGAACTACTAGAAGTTCGCCTATGTGACTTTTGAAAAACTGGTAACTACAAAACCAACATGGCGGACACGCGAATTTGCGACTTTTAAATAGACGTTTCTCGCGATTTAACCAACCAAATACAATAAAAATTGGTACAGTATATGTTTATACACATTGCAATGCACCGACATCTAACTTCGTTCAATTGTTTACATAACCACAAGATGGCGGATGTGCGAATTATTTCACCGGCATTCTATATCTCTGATACTATTAGCGGTATCACCCTGAAATTTTGTACGGAGATAAAAGGCACTACTGGGAGTTCATCTATGAGGCTTTCAAAAACCGGTTAACTACAAAACGAACATGGCGGCCAAGCGAATTTGAACATTTTAAATAGACCTTTCTCGCGATTTAATGTTCCAAACGCAATGAAATCTGGTACAGGAAATGTTTATACACATTGTAATGCACTGGTATCTAATTTAGATCAATTGTTTACATAACCTCAAGATGGCGGCTTTGCGAATTTTAAAATTAAGTTTTTATTTCTTGTGTCGTAATCATGCGATCGAAGTGAAAGTTTGAATAATGAACCTACGCAATAATTTTCCTGTAATGGTACATGATTCTATGGCCTATACATTTAACAATCCAACATGGCGACCATCCGAAATATTTAGACGACTCTGAATATCTACGAATCTATTATAGCAATCAAACTGACTTTTTAATGTTCATAAGGGCTATGAACGTAAGATCACCTATAGGACTTTAAATAACCTGGTGATCTCAAATCCAACATGGCGGCGACACGAACTATAAATATTCACACGGATGTTTCTCGCAATTTAACCATCCGAGTGCAGTGAAACTTGGTACAGTGAATTCTTATACGGATGTTAATCCACTGGCATCTAATTTATTTCAATTGTTTCCATAACCACAAGATGGCAGCTGTGCGAAATTTTAAAATCTCCTTGTTTCTTCTTGTGTCCTAATCATGCGATTGCAGTTTGAATGCTACTTGTACACAATAATTTTCAGGTAACAGGACAAAACTCCAGGACCTACATATATAAAATCCAACATGGCGACCATCCGAAATATTTAGTCGGTTCTCAATATCTACGAATCTATTACAGCAATCAAACTGAAATTTTGTATGTAGATGCAGGCAATTAACATAAGTAGGATATATTAAAATAGGCTGTATAGTTCTTCACGGAACTACTTGTTAAAATCCATTTCCCTTGTAACTCTTAAGGTATAATGCGTATTACAATGAACTCTTTCTCACTTGTTCTTAGTGATAGGTTCTACATAAAGGTACAAAATCGTGAGCCTTGGTTGGATGGTTGTTTCTAAACAAAAATATTTCCACGGAAAAAATATAAATATAAAAATATAAATTTATGTTATGTTAAGTAATCAAATGATAAAAGAATACTAAATTTAGTAACAGTATTGTAGCTGTCACCATACAACGTAATCTCCAACAACCAAAGCAAAAATAGATTAATAAATGTTTGACTTCTCGGGGAAACGGTAAAACCCGATAACTTAACAGACGCCATTTTGTATTTTTTTTTTGTATATTTAACTGTGCTAATGACAGTTATAAATAATGCACATGTACTCTACATATGAAGTACCTATCTTAAACAAGTAGTTCCGTGAAGAACTATACAACCTATTTTCATATATCCTACTTATGTTAATTGCCACTATCAACATACTACATTTCAGTTTGATTGTTGTAATAGATTCGTAGATATTGAGAACCGACTAAATATTTCGGATGGTCGCCATGTTGGATTTTATATATATAGGTCCTAGAGTTATGTACTGTTACGTGAAGATTATTGTGTACGTGTAGCATTCAAACTTCAATCGCATGATTAGGACACAAGATGTAACAAGGAGATTTTAAAATTTCGCACAGCTGCCATCTTGTGGTTATGGAAACAATTGAAATAATTTAGATGCCAGTGGATTAACATTCGTATAAGGATTTACTGTACCAAGTGTCACTGCACTCGGATGGTTAAATTGCGAGAAACGTCCATGTGAATATTTATACTTCGCGTCGCCGCCATGTTGGATTTGTGATCACCAGGTTATTTAAAGTCCTATAGGTGAACTTAAGTTCATAGCCCCTATGAACATAAAAAAATCAGTTTGATTGCTATAATAGAATCGTAGATATTCAGAGCCGTCTAAATATTTCGGATGGTCGCCATGTTGGATTGTTAAATGTAGCCTATAGGCCATAGAGTCATGTACCATTAAAGGAAAATTATTGCGTAGGTTCATTATTCAAACTTTCACTTCGATCGCATGATTACGTCACTAGAAATAAAAACTTAATTTTATAATTCGCACAGCCGCCATCTTGAGGCTATGTAAACAATTGAACTAAATTAGATACCAGTGCATTACAATGTGTATAAACATTTCCTGTACCAGATTTCATTGCGTTTGGAACATTAAATCGCGAGAAAGTTGTATTTAAAATTTTCAAAATCGCTTGGCCGCCATGTTCGTTTTGTAGTTAACCGGTTTTTGAAAGTCTTACAGACGAACTTACAGTAGTGCCCTTTATCTCCGTACAAAATTTCAGGATGATATCGCTAACAGTTTCAGAGATATAGAATGCTGGTGAAATATTTCGCACATCCTCCATCTTGTGGTTATGTAAACAATTGAACGAAGTTAGAAGTCGGTGCATTACAATATGTGTAAACATATACTGTACCAGTTTTTTTTTTTGCGTTTGTTTGGTTAAGTCGCAATAAACGTCTATTTAAAGTTGCAAATTCGCGTGGTCGCCATGTTGGTTTTGTAGTTACCAGTTGTTCAAAAGTCACATAGATGAACTTCTAGTAGTTTCCTTTATGACCGTAACAAATTCCAGGGTGATGTCGGTAATAGTTTCGGAGATATTGAATGCTGGTGAAATATTTCGCTCAGCCGCCATGTTGGATTAGTGAGACGTAACAAAATTTGAATGGCACGGTCGGGGTTGCCCGTAATATTGCTATGAACTTACCGAGTTTCATTGAAATCGCTCCAGCCGTTTAGAATTTATTAGGGGGGGGGGGGCACACACTCCTCACACACACACACACACAACCACACACGCACGCACTCACACACGGACAAAAGGTGATCTCATAAGCCTATTTTTTTTTTAAATTGAAAATAGGCTAAAAATGGTTCATTGGTTTATATAACTTATGGTAGAATCTGGGATAGAAATTATTTAACATTGTTTACTTTTGAAGGGGCTAATCTATACAGACTCCCTTAAACGGTTATTAGGGAACTATAATTTAAATACTGTGACGAAAGACTTTTCCCGCTAATCCAGGTACATTATACCATACATTTTTCTCGACTTTGACGCTCCCTTACTTGGTGAATCGTTGATTTCCAGCTCCTTACAAACCCAAGCCACCATGTAGGCTATATCCTCGGTACACTTCACTTCATCAGCGCTAACAAGTTTAAAACGTGCGTGCTTCACAGCTAAGACACCGATAAACTTAACTCCTTTCACAAGATATTAAACATTTTACAGTGAGAAACTTTGCGCAGCTCTTTAATAGTTCGCCTTGTTTGTCTTTCAAAATATGGAGCCTTCCATTATATACCGAACTGATACGGAGTGACATGACGTGAGATGACAAGGTGCGTTCCTTGCCAGATATGAACCCTCTTTATCACTTGACTACCATCATAATTCATCTCCTGTAAAATGGCTGTCGCTTCTGAAAGAAGGCTGTCTCAGAGGAGCCGATTTCTCGTTTTTATTGTTGTTGATTCATTTAGCGGCTTCGTGACATTGGTGCAACCTGTCTTATAACTAGGGCCCTGCGCGGATGAACAGAACTTGATCCGCATCCGCACGACTGTTATCCGCATCCGCCCCGTATCCACATGCCTGATATCCGCATCCACACGACTGTTATCCCCATCCGCCCCGTATCCACATGCCTGATATCCGCATCCACACGACTGTTATCCGTATCTGCTCCGTATCCGCATGCCTGATATCCGCATCCACACGACTGTTATCCGTATCCGCACGCCTGATATCCGCACGCCTGATATCCGCATCCGCACGACTGTTATCCGCATCCGCCCCGTATCCACATGCCTGATATCCGCATCCACACGACTGTTATCCCCATCCGCCCCGTATCCACATGCCTGATATCCGCATCCACACGACTGTTATCCGTATCCGCACGCCTGATATCCGCACGCCTGATATCCGCATCCGCACGACTGTTATCCGCATCCGCCCCGTATCCACATGCCTGATATCCGCATCCACACGACTGTTATCCGTATCTGCTCCGTATCCGCATGCCTGATATCCGCATCCACACGACTGTTATCCGTATCCGCACGCCTGATATCCGCACGCCTGATATCCGCATCCGCACGACTGTTATCCGCATCCGCCCCGTATCCACATGCCTGATATCCGCATCCACACGACTGTTATCCGTATCTGCTCCGTATCCGCATGCCTGATATCCGCATCCGCACGACTGTTATCCCCATCCGCCCCGTATCCACATGCCTGATATCCGCATCCACACGACTGTTATCCGCATCCGCCCCGTATCCACATGCCTGATATCCGCATCCACACGACTGTTATCCGTATCTGCTCCGTATCCGCATGCCTGATATCCGCATCCGCACGACTGTTATCCCCATCCGCCCCGTATCCACATGCCTGATATCCGCATCCACACGACTGTTATCCGCATCCGCCCCGTATCCACATGCCTGATATCCGCATCCACACGACTGTTATCCGCATCCGCTGGCATTGCAATAATATTTTTAATTTATTAGTTAGAGAATAAAGTATTAAAGCAAAACATTCAGCCTATTTGAGCCTGTGTATGTATGTGCTATGTTCAAAATGAATGTTGTAAATCAAGAGGAATGTTTGAAATCAAAAATATACCAACCTCTCACTACAAACAGCCATTATCCTATTTAATGCCAAAATATCTCCAGTTATAACATACGGCATTGGACTAATATGGGAAAGACTAACCCTAACGGACCTTACCAACCTTGAAAAAATCAAATCGAGATATTTGAAGAGAGCACTAGGAGTAGCGAGAACGACCAAGTCCAGACTGGTATATGAACTGACAAGGGAATCATTCTACATAGAGGACCTGAAACTCAAGCAGCTCCTACTTTACACCAAGCAAGAATCTCAATTAATAGAGCTAAGGAAACAAAACACAAAAGAAATACCCGAAGACTTTTACACTACAGATGCCATGATTGACAGGAGATGGGCAAAAGCGAACCAAGAACTGCGATCGGTGCTAACCAGACTTTCAGTGCACGGCTATCACCACAAGATATGTAGAAATGACACATTTCATGAACAAAACAATGCATGTGTATGAATTTGAATTTATTGTTTCTCTTATACAGGCCACTGAGGCTACAAAGCCTCTTTATGCAGCTCTCTTCATTCAGAGGGCGGTTATATACAATAGAATAAATGAAGAAAGAAAAGAAAAACCTAACCTATACATACAGTTGACAATAATAAATGAAGAAAGAAAAGAAAAACTTAACCTATACATACAGTTGACAATAGAAGTTCTTGTTATTACATCCGTTCACCTTGAACATGATAATTGTATAGCTGATAGATCACAATGAAGGGAGTGTTTTATCGCTCTGATAGGAAGTCCTGAATACTGGTGCAATTTATATTTATTCCAGAGAATACTAGCTGAAATACGGAATGAACCTTTGCATTTTTCGGTTCTGTGATGAGGTATCTGGAGCATTTGTGCAGTGTGTCTATTCGCACGGTTATGCACTGATTGCATGGGAGTTAGTGTGCAGTAAATATAAGACGGAATTTTGAATTTTAGAATTTTTATCACAGTCAGAGCCATGGCATACTGTCTTCGTTCCTTTAACTTTAGCCATCCAATCTGGACGTAAAATGGAGTTATATGAGACTCTCTTGGTACATTGAGTACAAACCGCAAGCAAGCATTTTGCATTCTTTGCAATTTTGTATTGAGGACCTCTCCCATATCATGGTAAATTATAGATCCATAGTCAAATATTGGTAATATCAAACTCTGTATCAGTATCTTTCGTACATTTTGGGGCAAATAGAAGCAAGTTCGCCTAATTTGATATAATGACGATGCAACCCTTTTCAGAATCATGTTTGTGTGATCCTGCCACGATAATCGAGAGTCAAAAATAACTCCCAGATTTCTTACTGCTGACTGGTACGGAACTGTTTGGGATGCAAGCTGTAAAGGTGGTACTGGGTCAGGTAGGGAACTGAGTAATTTGGTATAGCCGATGATGATCGGTTGCGTTTTTTCGAAGTTAAGTATTAGATTATGATCGAGTGCGTACTGAGATAGGCTTTGAATGTCACTGTTAATTAGAGCTACCTTCAAATGAATGGATTTCAGATCCGTGTGTAGATATAGCTGAAGGTCATCTGCGTACATATGATGTTGACAGAATTTAAGGACAGATGGAAGGTCATTTATATACACGGAGAACAGGAGTGGACCAAGGACCGAACCCTGCGGCACACCTGTTGTTACTTCACACCATTCTGAAACATTGTCATCTGCTAGGACTACTCTCTGACATCTGCCTGTTAGGTAAGACCTAAACCAGTTCGTTACTGACTTTGAAAGGCCTAGATTTCTTAATTTAACTAGTAGGATCTCATGGTGAACTCTGTCAAAAGCTTTGCTGAAATCGAATAGAGATAATATAGTTATTTCCTTCCGGTCCATTGCAAGACGAATGTCGTCTGTGACTTTAATAAGGGCTGTCAGAGTACTATGTTTTGATTTATATGCGTACTATGCAGAGGACATTGTGAAAAATACCACCTAACTAAATGTCGTAAGAGGATTAAGTCAATCATTGACTATAGCAAAGACTAGATCTAAATGTATCAAACATTGTACATAGGTTATAAATCTTTATGTATGCACATTCGTGCGCATTTTATGTAATAAATACATCCAGAGTTGCAACCCTTTTCAGGACTAATGCTTTGGCCGTTGAATACTCTCTAGCTGAATACTGTGCAGGCGTATGGTTGAACAGCTCCCATTGCCAACTTGTTGATATTCAACTCCGCCGGACAATGCGTATTATCTCTGGCACTCTACATTGCACTCCCTCACAGTGGCTACCTGTACTGTGTAATCTTGTTCCTCCTCACATCAGGAGACAGCAAGCTCTTTCCCGCCCGTGGCGCAGAATTGTGGATAGTGAAGTTCTCCCAATCCACCAAGACGTCAATCAACCTTCTACATCCAGGTTGAAATCACGGAAACCATCCTACAAGACGGTTATGGAACTTACTTCAGCTCCGTTTGACCACCGAAATACCTGGAAAGTTGAATGGTCTACCTCTCCACCTCGTGGCCTAATTGAAGTACTTGATCCTACCATCAAACTACCTGGATTCCATCTCCATCGAGCTGTCTGGTCCCGTCTCAATGTGGCACTGCTCGAACTAGAGCAGCCTTACATCAGTTGGGTTGGATGACTCGCTTCATTGTGAATGTGGATACGAAATGCAAACCATCAAGCATATAGTGCAGGAATGTCCTCTATATATGTACTCTGGGACCTTCGAAGAGCTCCATGCAGCCACTCCACAAGCTCTTGAATGGATTCAAGACCTGGCAGCTCATATAATAATAATAATATCGTATGGCCTCGGGTGCCTGGTGCAAGCTTTGTTAATTGGCACCCAGAGGGTAGCTTGCATGTCGAATTTCGTCGTTCCTTTGAACGCTATGAAAGTCAAGGAGGTTAGATATCTAAGCTCCTTGACACTACAGCGCTTTCAAGTAGAGAATGGAGGAACTTTGTGTTGGTGGAAAATCCCGAGATTAATTTTACCATTGAACACGGCCTACTGAATTCAAATGGGTTCTTTAACATGCCAACAACGTATGACAAGAGTATCGTGATTTTTGTCGCCTTCAAAAATCACTTACCATGGTCAGGGGCGAACCTGCAATCTTGGGGTTGGTAGTCCGACACTATAACCACTCATATATGAAGGGTCTTAATGATGATAATACCGACAGTAGTGGCTGCGCGGACTAAAGCGCTGCGTTAGGTCAAGGGGCCAAGCTCTCTGCTGACTCGGTAGACGCGTGGGTTCGAGCCCCACCGTCGGCTGTCCTTGAAATGGTTTTCCGTGGTTTCCCATTTTCAACACCAGGCAAATGCTGGGACAGTACCTTCTGACAGGCCACGGCCGCTTCCTTCCACATCCTTGCCCAGTTTCATTCATCTTCATCAATTCCATCTCTCATCCCGACGCGCAGGTCGCCCACGGGCGTCGACTAGAAAGACCTGCACTCGGCCTCTCAGGAGGCTACACGACAAACAAAATGATGATAATTGTTTATTTTGTAAATTTATATAATATTAACTACCAGAAGTACCCATTCTTCGAACGGTCTTGGGTATTAATAACCAGACGTAATCAATTGAGCTACTGTTGCAATGGTTAGGGGCTTGGAACCTGTTTGTCGACAAAGATAAATGATTAGTTGAAACATGCTCTGAAACTAATTTACCTAACGTGTAATTCCTGACGTGGAAATAAAATTGAAAACCTCGTAGACGAAGCGCAATTATATACGTCACATAAAAACTGACCCTCACTGTTGTGTCAAGTCCGCATCCAGAGGAAGACCCCTTTAATAAATTATAAAGGCTTGTGGTGCATGAAATTTCAGGTTTTTAGCCTCCAATGGCCCAAATTCCTAAAAGCAAAAAAATAAAATAAAAAATAATTTATTTCAATCCAGGAATTTTTGAAAATAATGTTGCTGTTTGAAGATATAATAGACCTTCTGTACGACATATCGCACGTTTAAGTCTTGTGAAAAAAACTAGGGTACCCCTTGACCCCTTAAGCGCATTGATGAATTTTACAGTTTTTGTTGGTTCCGTGATAACCTTATAGCCATTTGCAAACATTCAC
Source organism: Meconema thalassinum (assembly GCA_946902985.2). Lineage (NCBI taxonomy): Eukaryota > Metazoa > Arthropoda > Insecta > Orthoptera > Tettigoniidae > Meconema > Meconema thalassinum. Next base: position 353,586,536 of record OX336388.2, read on the forward strand.
AGAAATTTAATAAATGGAGTGGCATTACTTCTTGCAGAAATAGATGGAAAGTTGGATGTAACTTTTTGAGACACTGTTGTCACGGTTACTGGCTTGCATTCATACATTAGTTTATTAAATTAAATTAGTTTTCTGGGAATATCTTGGAAACTCTTGGTTTTAGAGCCCTAAAATGTAGTTTTCGGGGACCCTTTACGGCTGTTTAAGGGCCCCGAGTTTTTTTCTGACACCAAGGGGCTGAAAATAAGCTTTGTCTCGTCGTTGTAGGCCGTAGTATAATAATAATAATAATAATAATAATAATTACAATAATAATATAACAGTATAGGGATAGGGATATAACAGACCTTCCGTACCACACCAGCACGTGTAAATCGCGTGAAAAAATTCTAGAGTACCCCTTGACCCCCTTAAGCGCATTATACGTATTGATGAAATTTACAGCTTAATTTGGTTCCGTAATAACCATCTAGCCGTTTGCAAACTATCTCAGTAATGTAATAAATGGAATTGTATTGCGTCTTACAGCAATAGATGTACCTGTGAGTTTCTGTTGCTATGGTTACCGAATTACTTTCTCTCATCTATATTATTAAAAATATTGATGAAAACTTATCCGAGACCGTCCGGCCATACAATCCGGCCGATTTTCTTCATCCTGTTTTTAAATGAAAGGTATTCATGCACAGATTTGTCATCAAGTATTACAAATCACTTAAATTACGCCTTTCTCAAATTATTTGATTTTTTCAACTTTTTCCAACTTTTTCCAAATTTGAAGTAATCATATCTTCGGTTCTAATTGAGTTACGAAGGTCGTTTTAGTCTAAGAACACTCAGTGAATCAAGCGCTATCATTTGAGCTCTTAAACATTCAAATTGGCTGATTCTGAGGAAAGTTATGTGTGGACATACGATATTACATCTCATTTTTCAACAGTTTTTCTCATTGTGGCAATCATATCTTTGGTTCTAATTGAGTTACACTGTTCGTTTTGGTCTAAGAGCACTCAGTGGATCAAGCTCTATCTTTTGATGTATTAATTATTTACATTGGTTGATTCTGAGGAATGTTATGAGTGCCGAAGCGAATATTAGAAATAATTATGAAACTTAACCGAGTGTTTCCGGCCATTCTATCCTGTCGATTTCCTTCATACTACTATTAAATGAAAGTTATTCATGTACGGATTTAATATCAAGTATTACAAATCACTTAACTTCTGCCTTCTTCAAATTATTTGATTTCTAGCACTTTTTTACTTTTTTCACATTGAAGCTATCTATATTATTAAAAATATTGATAAAAATTTATCCGAGTCCTTCCGGCCATACTATCCGGCCGATTTTCTTCATCCTTTTTTTAAATGAAAGGTATTCATGCACAGATTTGTCATCAAGTATTACAAATCACTTAAATTACGCCTTTCTCAAATTATTTGATTTTTTCAACTTTTTCCAACTTTTTCCATCTTTGAAGTAATTATATCTTCGGTTCTAATTGAGTTACGAAGGTCGTTTTAGTCTAAGAACACTCAGTGAATCAAGCGCTATCATTTGAGCTCTTAAACATTCAAATTGGCTGATTCTGAGGAAAGTTATGTGTGGACATATGATATTACATCTCATTTTTCAACAGTTTTTCTCATTGTGGCAATCATATCTTTGGTTCTCATTGAGTTACACTGTTCGTTTTGGTCTAAGAGCACTCAGTGGATCAAGCTCTATCTTTTGATGTATTAATTATTTACATTGGTTGATTCTGAGGAATGTTATGAGTGCCGAAGCGAATATTAGAAATAATTATGAAACTTAACCGAGTGTTTCCGGCCATTCTATCCTGTCGATTTCCTTCATACTACTATTAAATGAAAGTTATTCATGTACGGATTTAATATCAAGTATTACAAATCACTTAACTTCTGCCTTCTTCAAATTATTTGATTTCTTGCACTTTTTTACTTTTTTTCACATTGAAGCTATCTATATTATTAAAAATATTGATAAAAAATTTATCCGAGTCCTTCCGGCCATACTATCCGGCCGATTTTCTTCATCCTTTTTTTAAATGAAAGGTATTCATGCACAGATTTGTCATCAAGTATTACAAATCACTTAAATTACGCCTTTCTCAAATTATTTGATTTTTCAACTTTTTCCAACTTTTTCCAACTTTGAAGTAATTATATCTTCGGTTCTAATTGAGTTACGAAGGTCGTTTTAGTCTAAGAACACTCAGTGAATCAAGCGCTATCATTTGAGCTCTTAAACATTCAAATTGGCTGATTCTGAGGAAAGTTATGTGTGGACATATGATATTACATCTCATTTTTCAACAGTTTTTCTCATTGTGGCAATCATATCTTTGGTTCTAATTGAGTTACACTGTTCGTTTTGGTCTAAGAGCACTCAGTGGATCAAGCTCTATCTTTTGATGTATTGATTATTTACATTGGTTGATTCTGAGGAATGTTATGAGTGCCGAAGCGAATATTAGAAATAATTATGAAACTTAACCGAGTGTTTCCGGCCATTCTATCCTGTCGATTTCCTTCATACTACTATTAAATGAAAGTTATTCATGTACGGATTTAATATCAAGTATTACAAATCACTTAACTTCTGCCTTCTTCAAATTATTTGATTTCTTGCACTTTTTTACTTTTTTTCACATTGAAGCTATCTATATTATTAAAAATATTGATAAAAACTTATCCGAGTCCTTCCGGACATACTATCCGGCCGATTTTCTTCATCCTTTTTTGAAATGAAAGGTATTCATGCACAGATTTGTCATCAAGTATTACAAATCACTTAAATTACGCCTTTCTAAAATTATTTGATTTTTTCAACTTTTTCCAACTTTTTCCAACTTTGAAGTAATTATATCTTCGGTTCTAATTGAGTTACGAAGGTCGTTTTAGTCTAAGAACACTCAGTGAATCAAGCGCTATCATTTGAGCTCTTAAACATTCAAATTGGCTGATTCTGAGGAAAGTTATGTGTGGACATACGATATTACATCTCATTTTTCAACAGTTTTTCTCATTGTGGCAATCATATCTTTGGTTCTAATTGAGTTACACTGTTCGTTTTGGTCTAAGAGCACTCAGTGGATCAAGCTCTATCTTTTGATGTATTAATTATTTACATTGGTTGATTCTGAGGAATGTTATGAGTGCCGAAGCGAATATTAGAAATAATTATGAAACTTAACCGAGTGTTTCCGGCCATTCTATCCTGTCGATTTCCTTCATACTACTATTAAATGAAAGTTATTCATGTACGGATTTAATATCAAGTATTACAAATCACTTAACTTCTGCCTTCTTCAAATTATTTGATTTCTTGCACTTTTTTACTTTTTTTCACATTGAAGCTATCTATATTATTAAAAATATTGATAAAAACTTATCCGAGTCCTTCCGGACATACTATCCGGCCGATTTTCTTCATCCTTTTTTTAAATTAAAGGTATTCATGCACAGATTTGTCATCAAGTATTACAAATCACTTAAATTACGCCTTTCTCAAATTATTTGATTTTTTCAACTTTTTCCAACTTTTTCCATCTTTGAAGTAATTATATCTTCGGTTCTAATTGAGTTACGAAGGTCGTTTTAGTCTAAGAACACTCAGTGAATCAAGCGCTATCATTTGAGCTCTTAAACATTCAAATTGGCTGATTCTGAGGAAAGTTATGTGTGGACATATGATATTACATCTCATTTTTCAACAGTTTTTCTCATTGTGGCAATCATATCTTTGGTTCTCATTGAGTTACACTGTTCGTTTTGGTCTAAGAGCACTCAGTGGATCAAGCTCTATCTTTTGATGTATTAATTATTTACATTGGTTGATTCTGAGGAATGTTATGAGTGCCGAAGCGAATATTAGAAATAATTATGAAACTTAACCGAGTGTTTCCGGCCATTCTATCCTGTCGATTTCCTTCATACTACTATTAAATGAAAGTTATTCATGTACGGATTTAATATCAAGTATTACAAATCACTTAACTTCTGCCTTCTTCAAATTATTTGATTTCTTGCACTTTTTTACTTTTTTTCACATTGAAGCTATCTATATTATTAAAAATATTGATAAAAAATTTATCCGAGTCCTTCCGGCCATACTATCCGGCCGATTTTCTTCATCCTTTTTTTAAATGAAAGGTATTCATGCACAGATTTGTCATCAAGTATTACAAATCACTTAAATTACGCCTTTCTCAAATTATTTGATTTTTCAACTTTTTCCAACTTTTTCCAACTTTGAAGTAATTATATCTTCGGTTCTAATTGAGTTACGAAGGTCGTTTTAGTCTAAGAACACTCAGTGAATCAAGCGCTATCATTTGAGCTCTTAAACATTCAAATTGGCTGATTCTGAGGAAAGTTATGTGTGGACATATGATATTACATCTCATTTTTCAACAGTTTTTCTCATTGTGGCAATCATATCTTTGGTTCTAATTGAGTTACACTGTTCGTTTTGGTCTAAGAGCACTCAGTGGATCAAGCTCTATCTTTTGATGTATTGATTATTTACATTGGTTGATTCTGAGGAATGTTATGAGTGCCGAAGCGAATATTAGAAATAATTATGAAACTTAACCGAGTGTTTCCGGCCATTCTATCCTGTCGATTTCCTTCATACTACTATTAAATGAAAGTTATTCATGTACGGATTTAATATCAAGTATTACAAATCACTTAACTTCTGCCTTCTTCAAATTATTTGATTTCTTGCACTTTTTTACTTTTTTTCACATTGAAGCTATCTATATTATTAAAAATATTGATAAAAAATTTATCCGAGTCCTTCCGGCCATACTATCCGGCCGATTTTCTTCATCCTTTTTTTAAATGAAAGGTATTCATGCACAGATTTGTCATCAAGTATTACAAATCACTTAAATTACGCCTTTCTCAAATTATTTGATTTTTCAACTTTTTCCAACTTTTTCCAACTTTGAAGTAATTATATCTTCGGTTCTAATTGAGTTACGAAGGTCGTTTTAGTCTAAGAACACTCAGTGAATCAAGCGCTATCATTTGAGCTCTTAAACATTCAAATTGGCTGATTCTGAGGAAAGTTATGTGTGGACATATGATATTACATCTCATTTTTCAACAGTTTTTCTCATTGTGGCAATCATATCTTTGGTTCTAATTGAGTTACACTGTTCGTTTTGGTCTAAGAGCACTCAGTGGATCAAGCTCTATCTTTTGATGTATTGATTATTTACATTGGTTGATTCTGAGGAATGTTATGAGTGCCGAAGCGAATATTAGAAATAATTATGAAACTTAACCGAGTGTTTCCGGCCATTCTATCCTGTCGATTTCCTTCATACTACTATTAAATGAAAGTTATTCATGTACGGATTTAATATCAAGTATTACAAATCACTTAACTTCTGCCTTCTTCAAATTATTTGATTTCTTGCACTTTTTTACTTTTTTTCACATTGAAGCTATCTATATTATTAAAAATATTGATAAAAACTTATCCGAGTCCTTCCGGACATACTATCCGGCCGATTTTCTTCATCCTTTTTTGAAATGAAAGGTATTCATGCACAGATTTGTCATCAAGTATTACAAATCACTTAAATTACGCCTTTCTAAAATTATTTGATTTTTTCAACTTTTTCCAACTTTTTCCAACTTTGAAGTAATTATATCTTCGGTTCTAATTGAGTTACGAAGGTCGTTTTAGTCTAAGAACACTCAGTGAATCAAGCGCTATCATTTGAGCTCTTAAACATTCAAATTGGCTGATTCTGAGGAAAGTTATGTGTGGACATACGATATTACATCTCATTTTTCAACAGTTTTTCTCATTGTGGCAATCATATCTTTGGTTCTAATTGAGTTACACTGTTCGTTTTGGTCTAAGAGCACTCAGTGGATCAAGCTCTATCTTTTGATGTATTAATTATTTACATTGGTTGATTCTGAGGAATGTTATGAGTGCCGAAGCGAATATTAGAAATAATTATGAAACTTAACCGAGTGTTTCCGGCCATTCTATCCTGTCGATTTCCTTCATACTACTATTAAATGAAAGTTATTCATGTACGGATTTAATATCAAGTATTACAAATCACTTAACTTCTGCCTTCTTCAAATTATTTGATTTCTTGCACTTTTTTACTTTTTTTCACATTGAAGCTATCTATATTATTAAAAATATTGATAAAAACTTATCCGAGTCCTTCCGGACATACTATCCGGCCGATTTTCTTCATCCTTTTTTTAAATTAAAGGTATTCATGCACAGATTTGTCATCAAGTATTACAAATCACTTAAATTACGCCTTTCTCAAATTATTTGATTTTTTCAACTTTTTCCAACTTTTTCCATCTTTGAAGTAATTATATCTTCGGTTCTAATTGAGTTACGAAGGTCGTTTTAGTCTAAGAACACTCAGTGAATCAAGCGCTATCATTTGAGCTCTTAAACATTCAAATTGGCTGATTCTGAGGAAAGTTATGTGTGGACATATGATATTACATCTCATTTTTCAACAGTTTTTCTCATTGTGGCAATCATATCTTTGGTTCTCATTGAGTTACACTGTTCGTTTTGGTCTAAGAGCACTCAGTGGATCAAGCTCTATCTTTTGATGTATTAATTATTTACATTGGTTGATTCTGAGGAATGTTATGAGTGCCGAAGCGAATATTAGAAATAATTATGAAACTTAACCGAGTGTTTCCGGCCATTCTATCCTGTCGATTTCCTTCATACTACTATTAAATGAAAGTTATTCATGTACGGATTTAATATCAAGTATTACAAATCACTTAACTTCTGCCTTCTTCAAATTATTTGATTTCTTGCACTTTTTTACTTTTTTTCACATTGAAGCTATCTATATTATTAAAAATATTGATAAAAAATTTATCCGAGTCCTTCCGGCCATACTATCCGGCCGATTTTCTTCATCCTTTTTTTAAATGAAAGGTATTCATGCACAGATTTGTCATCAAGTATTACAAATCACTTAAATTACGCCTTTCTCAAATTATTTGATTTTTCAACTTTTTCCAACTTTTTCCAACTTTGAAGTAATTATATCTTCGGTTCTAATTGAGTTACGAAGGTCGTTTTAGTCTAAGAACACTCAGTGAATCAAGCGCTATCATTTGAGCTCTTAAACATTCAAATTGGCTGATTCTGAGGAAAGTTATGTGTGGACATATGATATTACATCTCATTTTTCAACAGTTTTTCTCATTGTGGCAATCATATCTTTGGTTCTAATTGAGTTACACTGTTCGTTTTGGTCTAAGAGCACTCAGTGGATCAAGCTCTATCTTTTGATGTATTGATTATTTACATTGGTTGATTCTGAGGAATGTTATGAGTGCCGAAGCGAATATTAGAAATAATTATGAAACTTAACCGAGTGTTTCCGGCCATTCTATCCTGTCGATTTCCTTCATACTACTATTAAATGAAAGTTATTCATGTACGGATTTAATATCAAGTATTACAAATCACTTAACTTCTGCCTTCTTCAAATTATTTGATTTCTTGCACTTTTTTACTTTTTTTCACATTGAAGCTATCTATATTATTAAAAATATTGATAAAAACTTATCCGAGTCCTTCCGGACATACTATCCGGCCGATTTTCTTCATCCTTTTTTGAAATGAAAGGTATTCATGCACAGATTTGTCATCAAGTATTACAAATCACTTAAATTACGCCTTTCTAAAATTATTTGATTTTTTCAACTTTTTCCAACTTTTTCCAACTTTGAAGTAATTATATCTTCGGTTCTAATTGAGTTACGAAGGTCGTTTTAGTCTAAGAACACTCAGTGAATCAAGCGCTATCATTTGAGCTCTTAAACATTCAAATTGGCTGATTCTGAGGAAAGTTATGTGTGGACATACGATATTACATCTCATTTTTCAACAGTTTTTCTCATTGTGGCAATCATATCTTTGGTTCTAATTGAGTTACACTGTTCGTTTTGGTCTAAGAGCACTCAGTGGATCAAGCTCTATCTTTTGATGTATTAATTATTTACATTGGTTGATTCTGAGGAATGTTATGAGTGCCGAAGCGAATATTAGAAATAATTATGAAACTTAACCGAGTGTTTCCGGCCATTCTATCCTGTCGATTTCCTTCATACTACTATTAAATGAAAGTTATTCATGTACGGATTTAATATCAAGTATTACAAATCACTTAACTTCTGCCTTCTTCAAATTATTTGATTTCTTGCAATTTTTACTTTTTTTCACATTGAAGCTAATCTATATTATTAAAAATATTGATAAAAACTTATCCGAGTCCTTCCGGACATACTATCCGGCCGATTTTCTTCATCCTTTTTTGAAATGAAAGGTATTCATGCACAGATTTGTCATCAAGTATTACAAATCACTTAAATTACGCCTTTCTAAAATTATTTGATTTTTTCAACTTTTTCCAACTTTTTCCAACTTTGAAGTAATTATATCTTCGGTTCTAATTGAGTTACGAAGGTCGTTTTAGTCTAAGAACACTCAGTGAATCAAGCGCTATCATTTGAGCTCTTAAACATTCAAATTGGCTGATTCTGAGGAAAGTTATGTGTGGACATACGATATTACATCTCATTTTTCAACAGTTTTTCTCATTGTGGCAATCATATCTTTGGTTCTAATTGAGTTACACTGTTCGTTTTGGTCTAAGAGCACTCAGTGGATCAAGCTCTATCTTTTGATGTATTAATTATTTACATTGGTTGATTCTGAGGAATGTTATGAGTGCCGAAGCGAATATTAGAAATAATTATGAAACTTAACCGAGTGTTTCCGGCCATTCTATCCTGTCGATTTCCTTCATACTACTATTAAATGAAAGTTATTCATGTACGGATTTAATATCAAGTATTACAAATCACTTAACTTCTGCCTTCTTCAAATTATTTGATTTCTAGCACTTTTTTACTTTTTTTCACATTGAAGCTATCTATATTATTAAAAATATTGATAAAAACTTATCCGAGTCCTTCCGGCCATACTATCCGGCCGATTTTCTTCATCCTTTTTTTAAATGAAAGGTATTCATGCACAGATTTGTCATCAAGTATTACAAATCACTTAAATTACGCCTTTCTAAAAATTATTTGATTTTTTCAACTTTTTCCAACTTTTTCCAACTTTGAAGTAATTATATCTTCGGTTCTAATTGAGTTACGAAGGTCGTTTTAGTCTAAGAACACTCAGTGAATCAAGCGCTATCATTTGAGCTCTTAAACCTTCAAATTGGCTGATTCTGAGGAAAGTTATGTGTGGACATACGATATTACATCTCATTTTTCAACAGTTTTTCTCATTGTGGCAATCATATCTTTGGTTCTAATTGAGTTACACTGTTCGTTTTGGTCTAAGAGCACTCAGTGGATCAAGCTCTATCTTTTGATGTATTAATTATTTACATTGGTTGATTCTGAGGAATGTTATGAGTGCCGAAGCGAATATTAGAAATAATTATGAAACTTAACCGAGTGTTTCCGGCCATTCTATCCTGTCGATTTCCTTCATACTACTATTAAATGAAAGTTATTCATGTACGGATTTAATATCAAGTATTACAAATCACTTAACTTCTGCCTTCTTCAAATTATTTGATTTCTTGCACTTTTTTACTTTTTTTCACATTGAAGCTATCTATATTATTAAAAATATTGATAAAAACTTATCCGAGTCCTTCCGGACATACTATCCGGCCGATTTTCTTCATCCTTTTTTGAAATGAAAGGTATTCATGCACAGATTTGTCATCAAGTATTACAAATCACTTAAATTACGCCTTTCTAAAATTATTTGATTTTTTCAACTTTTTCCAACTTTTTCCAACTTTGAAGTAATTATATCTTCGGTTCTAATTGAGTTACGAAGGTCGTTTTAGTCTAAGAACACTCAGTGAATCAAGCGCTATCATTTGAGCTCTTAAACATTCAAATTGGCTGATTCTGAGGAAAGTTATGTGTGGACATACGATATTACATCTCATTTTTCAACAGTTTTTCTCATTGTGGCAATCATATCTTTGGTTCTAATTGAGTTACACTGTTCGTTTTGGTCTAAGAGCACTCAGTGGATCAAGCTCTATCTTTTGATGTATTAATTATTTACATTGGTTGATTCTGAGGAATGTTATGAGTGCCGAAGCGAATATTAGAAATAATTATGAAACTTAACCGAGTGTTTCCGGCCATTCTATCCTGTCGATTTCCTTCATACTACTATTAAATGAAAGTTATTCATGTACGGATTTAATATCAAGTATTACAAATCACTTAACTTCTGCCTTCTTCAAATTATTTGATTTCTTGCACTTTTTTACTTTTTTTCACATTGAAGCTAATCTATATTATTAAAAATATTGATAAAAACTTATCCGAGTCCTTCCGGACATACTATCCGGCCGATTTTCTTCATCCTTTTTTGAAATGAAAGGTATTCATGCACAGATTTGTCATCAAGTATTACAAATCACTTAAATTACGCCTTTCTAAAATTATTTGATTTTTTCAACTTTTTCCAACTTTTTCCAACTTTGAAGTAATTATATCTTCGGTTCTAATTGAGTTACGAAGGTCGTTTTAGTCTAAGAACACTCAGTGAATCAAGCGCTATCATTTGAGCTCTTAAACATTCAAATTGGCTGATTCTGAGGAAAGTTATGTGTGGACATACGATATTACATCTCATTTTTCAACAGTTTTTCTCATTGTGGCAATCATATCTTTGGTTCTAATTGAGTTACACTGTTCGTTTTGGTCTAAGAGCACTCAGTGGATCAAGCTCTATCTTTTGATGTATTAATTATTTACATTGGTTGATTCTGAGGAATGTTATGAGTGCCGAAGCGAATATTAGAAATAATTATGAAACTTAACCGAGTGTTTCCGGCCATTCTATCCTGTCGATTTCCTTCATACTACTATTAAATGAAAGTTATTCATGTACGGATTTAATATCAAGTATTACAAATCACTTAACTTCTGCCTTCTTCAAATTATTTGATTTCTAGCACTTTTTTACTTTTTTTCACATTGAAGCTATCTATATTATTAAAAATATTGATAAAAACTTATCCGAGTCCTTCCGGCCATACTATCCGGCCGATTTTCTTCATCCTTTTTTTAAATGAAAGGTATTCATGCACAGATTTGTCATCAAGTATTACAAATCACTTAAATTACGCCTTTCTAAAAATTATTTGATTTTTTCAACTTTTTCCAACTTTTTCCAACTTTGAAGTAATTATATCTTCGGTTCTAATTGAGTTACGAAGGTCGTTTTAGTCTAAGAACACTCAGTGAATCAAGCGCTATCATTTGAGCTCTTAAACATTCAAATTGGCTGATTCTGAGGAAAGTTATGTGTGGACATACGATATTACATCTCATTTTTCAACAGTTTTTCTCATTGTGGCAATCATATCTTTGGTTCTAATTGAGTTACACTGTTCGTTTTGGTCTAAGAGCACTCAGTGGATCAAGCTCTATCTTTTGATGTATTAATTATTTACATTGGTTGATTCTGAGGAATGTTATGAGTGCCGAAGCGAATATTAGAAATAATTATGAAACTTAACCGAGTGTTTCCGGCCATTCTATCCTGTCGATTTCCTTCATACTACTATTAAATGAAAGTTATTCATGTACGGATTTAATATCAAGTATTACAAATCACTTAACTTCTGCCTTGTTCAAATTATTTGATTTCTAGCACTTTTTTACTTTTTTCACATTGAAGCTATCTATATTATTAAAAATATTGATAAAAATTTATCCGAGTCCTTCCGGCCATACTATCCGGCCGATTTTCTTCATACTTTTTTTAAATGAAAGGTATTCATGCACAGATTTGTCATCAAGTATTACAAATCACTTAAATTACGCCTTTCTCAAATTATTTGATTTTTTCAACTTTTTCCAACTTTTTCCATCTTTGAAGTAATTATATCTTCGGTTCTAATTGAGTTACGAAGGTCGTTTTAGTCTAAGAACACTCCGTGAATCAAGCGCTATCATTTGAGCTCTTAAACATTCAAATTGGCTGATTCTGAGGAAAGTTATGTGTGGACATATGATATTACATCTCATTTTTCAACAGTTTTTCTCATTGTGGCAATCATATCTTTGGTTCTCATTGAGTTACACTGTTCGTTTTGGTCTAAGAGCACTCAGTGGATCAAGCTCTATCTTTTGATGTATTAATTATTTACATTGGATGATTCTGAGGAATGTTATGAGTGCCGAAGCGAATATTAGAAATAATTATGAAACTTAACCGAGTGTTTCCGGCCATTCTATCCTGTCGATTTCCTTCATACTACTATTAAATGAAAGTTATTCATGTACGGATTTAATATCAAGTATTACAAATCACTTAACTTCTGCCTTCTTCAAATTATTTGATTTCTTGCACTTTTTTTACTTTTTTTCACATTGAAGCTATCTATAATATTAAAAATATTGATGAAAACTTATCCGAGTCCGTCCGGCCATACTATCCGGCCGATTTTCTTCATCCTTTTTAAATGAAAGGTATTCAGGCACAGATTTGTCATCAAGTATTACAAATCACTTAAATTACGCCTTTCTAAAATTATTTGATTTTTTCAACTTTTTCCAACTTTTTCCAACTTTGAAGTAATCATTTCTTCGGTTCTAATTGAGTTACGAAGGTCGTTTTAGTCTAAGAACACTCAGTGAATCAAGCGCTATCATTTGAGCTCTTAAACATTCAAATTGGCTGATTCTGAGGAAAGTTATGTGTGGACATACGATATTACATCTCATTTTTCAACAGTTTTTCTCATTGTGGCAATCATATCTTTGGTTCTAATTGAGTTACACTGTTCGTTTTGGTCTAAGAGCACTCAGTGGATCAAGCTCTATCTTTTGATGTATTAATTATTTACATTGGTTGATTCTGAGGAATGTTATGAGTGCCGAAGCGAATATTAGAAATAATTATGAAACTTAACCGAGTGTTTCCGGCCATTCTATCCTGTCGATTTCCTTCATACTACTATTAAATGAATGTTATTCATGTACGGATTTAATATCAAGTATTACAAATCACTTAACTTCTGCCTTCCTCAAATTATTTGATTTCTT